>PVKE010006043.1:26564-56200 GCA_004027555.1 Craseonycteris thonglongyai
ATATATATATATATATATATATATATATATATATATATTCTTTACTTGGATTTAAGAATGCACTTGCATTTGAAAACTTAATTTGCATAAGTATCACTTGGACAAGTCATTAAAATGCAAATTGATGCTCTATCACATTGATTCTGATTTAATTGGTTTCTATTGGAACCAAGGAATTCAGTTTTGAAATCCCCAGCACTTCTGCTGGTTCTGAACAAAATGCTAAAAGGGATATATATTGAGAAATCGTATTGTAAAGCATGATAACTTAGAATTATGGTAACTGTTCAAAATCACATCTTACTAAAATGCCCTCCTATATTTAAGCAAACACTGTGGAAACACCTATGATTTTGAGGTCCTACCAGCTGCCAACTTATTACCTGTGTTTTACTATAAATTATGTACTTAAATGTCATAGGGCAATATCTTTGTTAATTGGTATTGTTTCAAGGTTTATTCTATTAAAAAAAAGAGTTCAAAAGCAGAACTTCTAGTGACTTAATCAAAACTTTTTGTATGATTTGGGAAAACATTTTTTTCTTTAATGTGTGATTGCAATTATGCTCTTCATTTATATACCAGGAACTCCACAAAAGAACTGAGTCTATGTTTGCCAACAAAAAATCTTGAAATTTTGCAATTCACATTTTTAAAATACAACATATTGGTAATACAACTTTTAGTGCTATGCATAGCAAGATAGAGAATTTAAATTTTGTGAAAACTTAAATATTTCTGATCCTCTTCATAATAAAATGTTGTGCATATATTTTAAGACAATTGAGTTGCTACGTAATTCTCACTGATTTGAGTGACATTTTATCTGAATGTTATAATAGTTCTGAATCTCATTTAATATTGCATTTGCAGGATTTTATTTTAGAACTATAGCTATCATCTATCTTAATTGTCTTGATCCTGAATAACAGTTGAATGCATTAAACTTGGTCAAATTTGCATTCTTACTTTTTTGAAGTGTTTAATTTTAGACATAAGATTTATTAGCATGGTTTAGTCATCATTTAGATGTGTCTGACTTGCAGAAAAAGAAAACTCTCATTCTATTAGTGATTAAGATAATGGCTAAACAAATATGTTAACCATATAAATGGTGGACTTTTATATTGGTGTATCAGGGTTAAAAATTAAATAAATTTTGTCCATTTGGTTGGTTTTATTTTATTTTTTTAAAGATTTATTTTATTGATTTTTGACAGCGAGAAACAGAGACAGAGAAAGACAGAGAGAAGGCGGAGGGCCCAGAGCAGCCTCCATAGTTGACATTAATTGTCCATATACTTTCACTCCACAGGTGGGCACAGGGCTGCACAGGGCAGGAACTGGGCCAGGAGCCTCCCACATAGGTCCCGATAAGAACTGAACTGGGGGCACACCCCAGTTCAGCATGTGGGTTCTCATGGGCCAGGGCCGGGATTAGATCCTTGGTCCTCAGGGCTTCAAAGCGAGTGCTTTACCCGCTGAGCCATCCCAGTTTTCCCTATTCTATTTTTAACGTCAGAAAATGTAGTCCAATTTAATAAAGAATAATAACACTGGCTTTCTCATGGTGTTATGATCACAATTCAATCAGCAAGCTACATTAACCATTTGCATAAAGTGTTTGTGTGTGTGTGGTGAGAAATGTACACATTTTAATTAGAATATTAATATTTTAAACACAGTTAAATTTGTCTGTGTGAACAAGTTTTGATTTTTATTTGATCACAGAGCATTGTTAATTCAACCATGCTACTGATCATCTATTTCTGATTTTCTAAATAATTATTTTAAACAGAAGTCATGTTTCTCTTTTTCAGGGAGGTTTTTCTCATCAAAATTTTGAATTGTGAAAGAATATCTTGATAAAAGAGAGACAGAGACAGAAAGAGACTCTACAATCTGATTGTAATTTGAAAAACAGCTTTATATATTCATCCCTGACATTAATGAGCAGGCATCATATAATTTAAAATTTTTATTTGATTGAAATTTTTTTTAATTTAGATTAGTAAGAAACTCTGAATTTTATATCTGTTTACCTGAAAGCATCACATTTGACATCATTTTTAAAGAAATATTATATACTAATTTACTTTTCACATGCCAATTTCAGTCAAATGTTCTCTTTTTTCAAGAAAAAAGTTTTTCATTGTGAATACTGCATTTTATATTTTATTATTAGTAATTGTATTAATATATAAAAATGTATAAATTTATAACAATGTCTTAAAAACAGAGCAAGTCACAATGTGTAAGAATTTAAAGACAAAAATTATTTTTTTATAGAATATAAAATTGAAAATGAATGATTATTACAGTTATTGAAGTATGGTATAAATGGTATTTTAAAAGACTCATAAACCTTTGTCCTATCTAACATAACAGAATTTAACTAATAGCTATAGTTTCAGTTCTTGGAAATCATTTTAGATACTTATTTGTCCAGGGCATTAGTTAAAAAAAATATCTCTAACCTGTTTAAATTAGTCATATCAATTGAAGACAGGTCTCAGAAAAGTGAATTGTTGGACTCTGAAACACATGATCACACTTTGTGGCTGTCCTTTTAACGGAAGTAAAAAGGTAATTACAAATCACAGAGGTGACAGTGGCTCAAAGGGGGTCAGGTGAGAAAGACAAGTAGAAAATTATAGTATAATTAAGAAAAGAAAGAAAAAAAAAGAAGAAGATGTATGTTTAAACCCAATTGCATTATTCAATGAGTAGAGTTAAAGAAAGGATTGTACCCCGTCTTACCACTTAGGCTTACTGAATAGCTCAAGGGGAAAATGTTGCAAGAAAGCTTTAATTAATTTCTTTCATCTAATCCTCCATTAACACTGAACAAGACTCTGTCACATGTATCATATGAATTCCAAGGACAAAGAAAAAGCCATTTTAAAGCAGTCATATCCCCATAAGGTTGTTAAGAGACCATTTCTGAGTTCTTCATTACAGTCAAGCTTTTAATGCTACTGCTATTCAAAATCCATATTACAGCCCAGCAGTGTTATAAAATATTGATTGATTTGGTGTGTTCTTATGTGTTAACTTATATTTTTAAGTAACTTAATGAGACAGAAGTCCAGGTTATTTAATCCCACCTTGTTGTGAATGATTGCAACTCCTGTAAAAACTTTAAACAGCAATAGCTCAAGCCTTAGGGTATATCAGTTTCCATATCTGAAATTGAGTGCCAGCCTTATAGCTACTGTATTTTATCTAGAGCTTTTCTCTTTCAGGGTCATACAAAGGGATGAGAGATTAATGAAGTGGCATATTAAAAAGTTTTATGAATTACAAATATTATCCCTATTTTTCTGTAGGAAAAATGGAGTCATATGTAGGTTAAGTAACCATTAAAACTGTTATCCTTAAAAGGATCCATTTATGAAGCATTTAATTGCATTCCAAGCACTTATTTTTTGCTACTATTCTTAACTGTCACTTTGAGTGCCAAAACTGGGGTGAGGGCATTTATCATGTATAAAAATATGCAAATTTTGAATCGTTTAAACTATCTTTTAAATATACATGAACATATTAAATTTAATGCTCAAAGAACAGAGTTTTGCTTACCCTTTGCTAAAAAAAAAAAAAATCTTTTTACTAAGATTTTCTTTAATGTAGTGGGAGGGGGAAAGAAAAGAATAGGTTTGCATTTCCCTTCAGTAAACTTACTTTTACTTCTCTTTAGTAAATTTATTCCCCAAACCTCTGCTAATATGCTGTCAACTCTAAAGATAGTATAGAAAGAACTTCAAAGTTCATAATGAAGTGTAATTGTAGAAGGCTTTCTCCCACTGACGGCTACAGATAGAACAGCATCTTTCACTGTCTTAAATAAATTCATTTTTTTCAGTCAAAATTCAGCATAATTTAGTATTAATACTGTGATAGTTTCTATAAGGCCTTACAACATTTTCCACATAACATTAATAAATTATCATTTTAGTGATGCATTTCTCCACTAAGTCTTTTGAAGAATATATTTTCAGCATAATGGGTAGAAATGGATAGTATTTTCAAGTGCACTGGAAAAGGAGGTCAGAAAGACAAAATATAATGAAGTAAAATGAAAACATATTATTTTCTTATATTATTTTACATAAAATAAAGTTTAATTAATTAATACTAACTTGTAGAGAGCTAAGCATAGCAAAGTACACTAAATGAAATAAAAACTAGTATCAGAGGGGAAAAAAAATATTGTCTTGTTTCCCTGTACAAATTGGAGACTGAGCTAAGGAAAGAAGGACATGGAGATAATATTAATTATCTTTTAATTGTTAAATTTATTAGAATGATATTGGTTAGTAAAAATTCCATAGGTTCCAGGTGTACAACTCTATAGTACCTCATCTATGTGTTACTATGTGTGCATTGTCTTTTCCAATTTTCCAATGGAACATTAAAAATCCATTTCTCTCAGATTAGGTTTTTGTATTTTGACCTTTAATATGAATGCTGGTAGCTATTTCAATGTTCATAAATCCTCCATCAATGAATTTCAAATTCTCTCTATAAATATTGAAGAGAAATGACATGAATTCTTTTAAATAAATTAATTCAAATGAAAAATAATAAAAATTGGAGAAGAAGAGAGAGTGCAGGGAGAAAGAAGAAGAAAGCAAAGGAAAATGTATCATTAACATCAACAAGAACAAACAATCAAGTGAAAAATATACTACATCCAGAAGACTGTGTGCAGATCAGTGCTGGGCCTTCCTTCAGGAAATCTACTTTCTTATTATTTGATTCATTTTTCCTTAGGCCATTCACTCCTCCCTTGCTTCCCATTTACATGCAAACACATTTAAATTTTCCATGTTTTTAAGAATCTGAGTGAAACAATTTAATGTATTGAACATATGATAAGTTTCCTACACTGTCCTAAGCAGAGCCAAAATGTGCTGCAAGAGAGAATGATAGAACATAGGGCGAGGTACATTTGGAAGCAAGCAAAGACTTTCCTAATAGATGAAAGAAGTTCTAGAGTTAGTTAAGGCCTGAAGTGGTTAGAGGGTCCCTGGAAATGAAAGTTCAACATGAATAGAACATAATACGAAAAGAAGACTGCTATAGAATGAGTTTAAAAGAGTAGGAAGAGATTATATCAAGAAAAACACCTAAAGTTATTCTTAGTTTTTGATTTTACTAAATAGACAAGAGAAACCGTAAAAATAGTTTACATGGTCTAACACGTACAGTAAGTTTGTGCTTGAGTAAATTGTTTATTTTGCAGTGTGAATACTGCATTTGAAAGCAAAAACATAGATCCACACTTTAAGGTTCATTTTAGCAGTTAAACACAGATGGTGGCAGTTGGAAAGTGACAGTAGTAGAAACAAAAAAATTATATATGAAGTAGGAGACAGAATCAAGAACTCTTGCTGATTTGTGAGAGGTGGGTGGAGATGTCATGATGTCTTGCATGGTAACTGTATAAATAGAATGAAAATTCTATTGACTAAGAGGAAGATTCTGGAAGAGAAGTTTTGATGGTTGGTAACACGAGTGAAGTTTAGGGTATGTAAAATTTGAGTGGAGCTTTACAGTTGTATGCTAGATATATCAAGGACCATAAAAGAATTCTAGGCTAAAGAGCAAACATGTAAAATAGACTTATAGATAAGCAGAGGTATCAGATAGACTGGCCACTTATACTTTTCCCAATCAAATAATTTACCTCAGTTTCTTCACCTGTAAAAAAGAAATTACAAAGGCACCTCTTAATACGTATTTCAGAGGATTATTGTGGAAATGCAACGAGATAGTATATGTAAGTCACTTAACATAAGTCTAGAGTTATATATATTCACAAGTGTTAGCTATTATTGTAATCACCACATCATTGTTTAAACATCTGGGGATGTATGAATCTCTTAAGAAGATAAGGTGTCTAAAGATAAAATCAGTAAACTCAGCATTAAGGAGCCAGCTAGAGGAGAATCAAGGACATAAAACTAGGGAATATGGGCAGCCATGGAAATGGAAGCATAACTATGAAAATGGTGTGCTATAAATATGAAAATAAATTTCAGAGTCCAAAGATAATTAAATAAAATTTAAACATTAAAATTAAAACATTTCCCATGTTTTAAGTATGAAGTCTTTGAAGAGTACATATGCATAAGAAACAGATAGAGGCTGCTACCAAAACATTTACCCGTAGCAGATGGCACAATTTTGAGATTGAAAAGAATAAAATGAGATGGAAAAGAGGAGAAGCTGACAAGTTGTAAAATTATTGAGGAAAACTTGAGCTGTATATGATGAAATTAATCTTGCTTTTTTTATTTTATTTTTTTTGAGGAGTGCGTGCTTATGGGTATAAGATAATTGAAATATGTTCTATAAGAGAGGCACATGGTCAAATAATCCTTTCAATATGCAGGTAGTGCAATAACTTGCTTCAGTGTAATATTGATCATGAATAACATGATCTCAATGAAGTGGTAAGAGTAAGAAATGTTTGTGTTAAAAGCCATTGCATCTTGTTTGGTCAATGGTCCATATTGAGTTACACATGGAAATGCTGCACAATATCAGTCAGATAGACCCAGGGTCTATATGACAATCTTTAAAACAAAATAAATTTAATATTTAAATTAATATTTAACATAAATATTTTTTAAAGATTTATTTTCATTGTTTTTGACAGAAAGAGACAGAGAGAGTGGGGAGGGCCCAGAGCAGTATCCATAGTTGACCCTCATTTGTGTTCTACATAGTTTCATGCCACAACTGGGTACAGGCTGCACAGGGCAGGAACCAGGCTGGGGTCGCTTCCTGGTGAGAACCAAACTGGGGGCACACCCTAGTTCAGCATAGGGGTCTACATGGGCCAGGGCCAGGATTTGATCCTTAAGCCCCCCACGGTCTGCAAGATGAGTGCTCAACCCGTTGAGCCATCCTGGCATCCTTAAAACAAACAAACAAACAAAATTTCACTGTGGCTCAATCATGTGACACTTCTTCCATATACAAATAAAAGTTCTCATAAAATGTAGCTATGTCTAGGTTTCTAAAATAAATTTTACAGTATTTCAGAAACAGTCTCTTCTTCAACAAAGATTCCTCATCAGCACTTGTGTGTTTAAGCCCATCAAATTAACCAAAATTGGGAAAGCCGGGATGGCTCAGTGGGTTAAGCACTTGCTTTGAAGCCCTGAGGACTGAGGGTCGAATCCCAGCCCCGGCCCGTGCGGACCCATGTGCTGAACTGGGAGTTCCCCCAGTTCAGTTTTCTCTCTCTCTCTCTGTCGAAAACAATAATAATAAATAAATAAAGATTACTACAAATTAACCAAAATTCTGCTTAATGGAAAACCTTACATCAATTATTGCATTATTTCTCTTCTTTTCTACATTAACAAACAGTTTGAGAAATCTTTCTATTTTTAATTTCTAGTACTCTTTTTTTTTTTTTTACTTTTGTGATTTATCAGTTTTTCCTCAGTAACAAACATTTTGAATACGTTACCTCTGTTTTTGTGCCATTTATCTCTATTTTCTCTCTAATAATACACAAATGTTTATTTCCTCCAGCTAATTAGTGTTTATTTTCTCAAGGTATTCCTCTATTTAACCATTTTGAGTCTATTTGTTATTTCGCAGCTTCTAAAGTGCAATATATATATTTTTCTTTTCCTTGGGTATTTTTTTTTTCCTTGAGTTTAATCAGGACACTCTTTATTGGTTTCTGTTGTGTCATTTCTTATGTGTTGCGTCTCCTATTAGATCACTGTTTTCAAAAAAAACATTTTCTTTAATCTCCTATATAACATAAAAGAGTGGAGACGTATTTGATTGTTCTAATTTCTGGTTTAATAGTTGTGATGTACACTTTTTTAACAAATCTTTTTGAAATGATTTATTAATTTTAGTTTTTCAAATTATATTTTACAAATACCTATGACTAATTGTCATACTGCCTTTTTCTTCCTTCCTTCCTTCCTTCCTTCCTTCCTTCCTTCTTTCCTTCCTTTCTTTCCTTTTTGGATAACTATTTGCCAATAGTTTTTATGTGAGAGGTTTAAGACAGTCAGTTGGAGAAACAGGCCTGTTTAACTTGGGAATGTTTTCACACAGTACTTTCCCACCACCTCTTCTGTGTACTTCTTTTCCCTTCTGTGTCTTGCACTAAAGAGATAAATGTTAAAGGGGCTTTGTTTTCACATCTGTTTTCTTGTCAGTTCATTAGCGATATTTCTTTAATTTTACTTTAAGTTTTTTAAATTATTTTTTTCTTTTTACCTTTTGATCCCCTTCACCTATTTCTGTCAACTTTCACCCCCCACCTCTAGCAAACAACAATCTGTTCTCTGTGTCTGTGAAATTGGTTTGTTTGTAATTTCTGTGTTTTGTTCTGTTTTGTTTTTAGATTTGACATATGTGAGTGTTTGTATGGTATTTGTCTTTCATCTTTCTCTGTCTGACGTATTAGCATAATTTCCTCAGAGTCCATCCATGTTATCACAATGGCAAGATTTTATTCTTCCCTTTATGGCTAAATAATAATTCATTTTATACATACACATCAATTTATTAATTTATTTATCCTTCAATGGGAAATTAAATTATTTCCCTACCTAGCTTATTTTAAATAATGCTGCAATGAACATGGTTATATCTTTTTGATGTAGTGTGTTCTTTTTCTTCAGATTCACAGAAGTAGGTATTTTTATTTATTGATTTTGTTAAAGATTTATTTATTTTATTGTTCGAGAGAGAGAGAGAGAGAGAGAGAGAGAGAGAGAGAGAAGGGAGAGGGCTCAGAGCAGTCTCCATAATTGTACATCATTAGTTTTTTGATATAGTTTCATTCTACACAGGTGGGCGCTGAGCTGCACAGGGCAGGAACCAGTCTAGGGGCCTTCTGCATGGGAGACATGCCCTCTAGAGGTGGGGGCTGATTTGGGGCCTTTTTGCATGGAAGCTCGCCCCAGCAGGAACCGAATTGGCTCCCTCCCCACTTGGGAAGCACACCATAATTCAGCATATGGGTCCCCATTGGCCAGGGCTGAGATTGGGACTTGATCCTTGGATCTCAGGGCTGCAAAGTGAGTGCTCAATGCACTAAGCCATCTCAGCATCTCAGAAGTGACTATTTTTAATTATTTAAAATTGTTATAATTATTTGCCTTTAATTTTGAAGGTATTAGTGTTAGTGATTCATGATACAAATAAGACCTATCATTACCAATTTAGTAAACTTTACTTCAGTCAAGAAGGTATTTATTACAAAGGGACGGATATAAGAGTAACATAAGATTTGCATTTTAAGAGCCTCTACCTTGTTTCAAAGTGAAAAGTTTTATAGTAGTTAGGAAAGAAAATGTTCAATAGTGATATATAGATAGCCTGTGAGATATAAATGAAAATATATAAGTGACTAACAAATACATAAATTAATGTATCAATAGCCAAAATATTGTATACAAAAATAGTTCTAGAATAAAGACAACAATCTGGAGATTCCTATAGAACATGTTAAACTTTTATGGCAGCTGAAGTCACATGGTTAATATTGTTTCACTTTTATTAATTTATTTATTAACAAATATTTTGAGTGCCTAGTATGTGTCAAGCTAAGAGGAACACAGCAAGAAACAAAACAAAATGTCCCAGCCATTGTATATTCTAGCATATGTAAGGTGAGAAGAAATCCACAAAAAGTGACTGGGCGAATGTACAATGGGGAGTCTGTAATTGAGATTGAAAATTAATATAATAAGTATGATAAAATAAGGAAAAAAGGATGACATAGAGTCATTTACTTTGTGGTAGGAATAATATAATTATAAATAGTTAAGAGTTTTGCATTTACTTCAACGTGCATTAAATTGTTTCCTTCTATGAATATTAATAGAAACAATGAGGATATGTGAGAAAGTATCATTTATCCTAGAGGCATACAGATAGAACACTTTATATAAGAGAAAATATAATTATGAGCCTAAATGATGCCTAGGGGCATAGTTGTGATAGGAACAACACTTTAGGCAGAATGGTAGCAAACAAATATATGGAGGCATGGACTATTAGTGGCCAGAGCAGAGAGCATGATGTAGGTAAGGCTTATATTGAAAAATAAAACTAACAGTTATTTTTGGTTTTAGTAACGAATGTGGCTTTTACATGAGAAATATTGAACATGTTTTACTAATGGGTGACACGAACATTTTGGTTTTAGAAATATTACTTGAATTCAATCTGGAAAATTGAGTCAGAAATAGAAGCCAAGAATACTACTTATGAGCTTTAACAACGTATTTCAAGCGAGAGCTGAGGTTCCAAATTAGAACGTTGGTATTTGTGATGGTTAATGGGAAGACATTTTATTAATATTTCATGTTCACAGATAATGAAGGCACAGTTCTAAATATTTTAGTCCTAATACAGGAGAGGATAGATTTCAATGCAGCAACAGATGATAAAAAGTTTGTGTAAGAAAAAAAAAGAGTACCCATCTTTTGGAACAGAGGAAAAGGAAGCATGTGGTAAATATTTTATATAAAAAAATACAATATGATTGACAATGAGAATGGCTATAAATCTTGTATCTTCTGACCTAGATAGTCTAGTGAAGAGTAAGGCAAGGTTAACAGCTAAGAAAGGAAGATAACTGTAATATAAAGGTTACTTTACAGTGATGACATTTTGCAATAGGTAATTCATGGAAACTTTTAAGGTATGAGGAATAAGGATGGCAAGATAGATGAAACGATTGCTGAGGATTTAACAAGAGAGCTGTGATAAAAAATGACTATTGAATCAGAACAATAGGCTTGAAATCTACATCTACCACTTACATATGAGGGCTGTTTGGAAAGTATCCAGCCATGTAACCATTCTGTTTACATTGACAATGGCTGTCCTTTTTCTAAAACTTTGAGTTTCAGATTATTCATCTGGAAAACGAGAACAAAAATTATTTATATATCAATAAGATTGTTATAAAGATACATTAAAGTAAAATAAGTAAAATGATAACTATACTATCTCGATAAATATTACTTGTTCATTTTTTTTTTTTTTGATGAACAACTGGATCTATAGTGACGGGATGAGAAAGTACAAAGGTTGGTAGAGTAGGAAAATGGCAATAAATCAAGAAACATGATATATTTATATTTTTAGATAAAAAATAAGTGAAGTGAGGTTAAAGAGCTGAAAAAAATCAATGGTTTTAGTAAAACAAAAATGAAATAGATAGCATTCTTTAAGATATGGCAAAAATACGCCTGACTTCAAAGTGTAAAATGTAGACATGTCAGGATCGTTCAGCGTGGGGCACTTGCCTTGCAATGACAAGGTCCAGGGTTTGATTCTAGGCCCCGGCTCTTTAAAACCCATATGCTGAACTGTGATGCTACTGGTAACTGCTGGGATGGTACAATGGCAAATGTTCTTGCCTCCTGTGCAGGAGGCCCCTGGTTCAGTTCCCATCCCGTGTGGCCCCACATCTACCTGTGTGGAATGAAATCATGTCACAACTTATGATGTACAACTACAGAGACTGCTCTGGGCCCTCACTGCCCCCCCCTCAAAACAAACAAACAAATAAATAAATAAACATTTTTCAAAAATTGTATAATGTAATAAGATTTTACTAGAAAATGGATAATTATGACCATTCTTTGATTTAGGATGTCGTCACAATTACTCATTCTTCAACTAAACGCCATCTGTATTTTGCTCGTAACATTCCAATGACACTGCTTTGCTAAGATCTGATACCGAATTTTATTTGATCTAGCAACAACATTCAGTACAGTTGAACTCCCCTATCTTTTAAAAATACTCATACCTCTAGACTGACCTTCAATTTTGAATATTTTTCTCATGGTCCTTGTATATCCTGGTTTCTTTAGCACTATCTTCTCATCAAGTACAGCCTCCTCTCCAATGATTCTAAATACCAAATTAGAATGTCTTCAATGTACAGATGGTATTTAAGTTACAGATATCATTTGCTCAGGTCCAGGAAAAAATGTGTGAGCTGAATACAAAAGATCTCATTCTATATCCTGAGTACATACACTATTTAGAATTGTTTAAAATGGGAGATACTGGATTTCTATACTATGATTCTGGATGCTTGAACAGGTGAGTATTGCCAACTGTATCCACAGCTTCCTCTTTCTCACTATATGTAGAAAAAAAGGCTGATTTATTCTTCCATATTCTCCAATACAACCCTTACTGAAGAAGCCATATGTAGTTTTCCCAGGCCTTAGCCCTAAACTTCTAATGTTTTTCCTTCGGGATCCTCAACCTTCTGAGAGAGTCCTTTAATACAGCACAGGAGTTAAGTATTTTCACACCTCAGACCATCTTTGTTTCTATACACATTGGATAACCAAGGGTATTCCGTGAATCTTTGCCTACTAGTAGTATTTCCCATCATCAGTGCTCTTCAAGGTCAGCTCAGAGGGAGAGAGGGGTGCCCTAATAAAATTACAGTACATTTTTTTATAGTGACTACAGGCCGTACCTAACTTTGAACCAGGTATAAGTCTTTTCCACCTCTATCTATACAAACTTTACAACACTTGGTTGGAGAGACTCCTTTATAACTACGTAGCATTGTTATTTACCTCAAACACATCTATCAGAGTCAGATCTGCTGCTGGTGGGCTACAGTATCATGCAGAACCTTCTCATTGTATGTTTCAATCAAAATGACAGCAAACCATATAATAACAACAAAGGTGTACATACAGCACTCTAAAATCCAAGTGGCTCACTAAAGGCTCACATTTTAGATAAGAGAAATATAACAAAATTTCTTATAAATTATGAGAAACTCTTGGTCTATCGCTGGCCACTAGCTCATGAAAATAACACAAAGGAAATCTTTTGACTTTTTCAAAGGTTTATATCTCACCCTCTGGTTTGCTTGTGGCTTATTAGATAAGAGTATATCTTATTTACTGTTTCCCTTAGCATGTTCTCCTTAACCTAGTGGGCCATCCTATAGTTTCATAGAATATGAAAATCATCAAGGTCCTCATGAATTATAGTACAACGAGAGCAAGAGAATTAACATAGTCTTTTAACAATACAGTTAAAACTTCGAAAGCTGAGTGGTAAAAGTAGGATGGCTCTTATTACTCAACAGAATAAATTCTCATCAATCCAGTTAAACAAGTAAGAGTCAATCAAAATGGTAGCAGAAAGTGAGTGACATCTAGAATGAATTGTCAAAGAAATAGAAAATAAATATCAGTTTTGATTCTGGGATCCCTTGTAGTGTCATAGTTTGTATCTGAGCATATTGAAGTTGCCCTCTACTTTGAATGATTTTTTTTTTCTTTCTTGAGAAAGATGTGAGGGCTTCTTTTTCTAATAAACAGATCTATATACCATAAGAATGCATAAGGGCTTTATAATTGGCACACAGGGTAAACTGTTGCAGACAGAGTTAATACAGTGCTCATTCAAATTATTTGCTTACAGAATGCAGGGAATGACTGTAAAGTCTTGGTTACAGTGACTGACTCTCATGTCTGAACACCACAAGTCCCCTGCAGGTAGGAGTGGAGACCAGGGATGGATTTTAGCCATGACTACTATTGTGTCCTCTATGACAGAAGTTACAGTAGCCCCAGCATTTAGGTCAACTGAGCTGGACTTAGGTCCAGCTGGAGATTTCTGCTTTCCTAGTGGCTTGTGAACTAATCTGGGTAGACTAACGCCTCTCAAAGATTTTGAATAATAAGAGACAGGAGATGGGATGTAACTAGCACGGAAAGGGCTTTCTTACTTCGGGGAACTGAACAGATGCCAGTGTTGTGTAATCTCATGGAAGTGGTCCACAACTGAGCAGTCCTACCGTATTTCTTTTCTTCGAAACCGTGTTTAATGTGATTAAAACATCACATTTTATTTTCTGTGCTTTCCCATATTCTCGCTTTCATTTGACTTCCACACTTTCAATAAAAATTGAGCATGTAAAATTTTCCTCATGCTCTGCTTTTCTAGAAACCAAGGCTAAGTACCGGTAACCCAGTGTTTATGAGACAGGTAGATAAGGTAAAATTGAGGTCAGAATAGATGATTTAAGCATTTTACAATGCTACGATT
Source organism: Craseonycteris thonglongyai (assembly GCA_004027555.1). NCBI lineage: Eukaryota > Metazoa > Chordata > Mammalia > Chiroptera > Craseonycteridae > Craseonycteris > Craseonycteris thonglongyai. Next base: position 40,662 of record PVKE010006043.1, read on the forward strand.
GTATAAGCCACAAAATTTATTTGTTCAGTTACTTACACTTACATTGTAACTCTCACAATATTATCTAGACTATAGGCATTACCCTAAAAAGCAGAATTATGAGTACTTTACTACAGGAAAAGCTTTTACAACTATATTTTCCAAAGATAATTTTTTCCAGTGTGAACAGATGCAACAAATTAATTTTTCTCCTTGCAGAGCTATAAAAATATTGCAAATAACCTGTCAGTTATGACCTTTAAAATTATATTGGCCTTTTCATCTCATAATGGTGAAAATGCAGTAAAGTGTGGCTGCACATAAATTGTATTTTAAAAATCCCTCACAAGAATGAGTAAAACCAAAGCAGAAAAATACAGGGTTGTTCATTACAGTCACAAACAGAAAGTATAAGTGTGTTTATGGGACAACCAATTATTTTCACATCCAGAAAAGAAACATGTATGTGTGATACTGTTGCTGCTCTAGGCTGTATAACTGGGTTCCCTACACCATGTTCAGTAACATCGACCAAGTTTAAAAAGAAGGATAGTATTATAATGAGAATTATATGAGACTGTGAAAAGTTCCTGCCTATTTTAAAGCAACCTTATATTATATTGAAGCTTATAAACCAGTACTAATGAAAAAGGTCAAGAAAAGAGGCTTTTATGATAAATTGAAAAGATTAAGGTCATATGGTTCTTGACTTTTTCTGTCTGACTTAAAAAAGTCAAGAACCATATGACCTCACTTTTCCTAGTATATAAAACTGAAAGTAGCAAAGGAACAAGGCAAACATACAAAGAAACAAAAACTTGTGGACAGACAACAATGTGATTATGACAGGGTAAAGGGGGAAAGGATGGTGGAGAATGGAAGTGGGTCAAATATGTGCTGATAAAGGAGAACTGACTCTGGGTGGTGAGCACACAAAGCAACACATAAATGATGTATTATAAAATTTTACACTTGAAACCTATACAGTCTTGATAATATCACTCCAACAAATTTAATAAATAATTTAAAATAATAATAATAATAATAAACAATAATAAATTTAACAAATGCTTATTCTATATGGAAAAGGGCACACCATGAAAATACATCATGGTACAACTATGAGATAGCTCTGGGCCCTCACCCCTTCTCTCTCTCTCTTCCTCTCTCTTACCTTCTCTCAAACAATAAAATTAATGTTTTTTAAAAATTGACAAATGGAGATGCTGGGATAGTTCAGCAGGTTGAGGACTTGCCTTGCAACTGCAAAGTCCAAAGATCAAATCCTGGCCCCGGCTCATGCAAGCCCATATGCTGAAGTGTGGCGCAATTGGTAACCACTGGGATGTCAGCAAAGGTTCTTGCCTCCCACACAGGAGGCTCACAGTTTGGTTTCTGCCCTGCATGGCCCACATCCACCTGTGTGGAATAAATTCATGTCACAGCTAATGATGTACAATTACGGAGACTGCTCTGAACCCCTTCCCCTTCTCTCTCTTTCTTTCTATCAAACAATAAAATAAATCCTTAAAAAATTGACAAATGATTCTAAATATTTTTATGAAAATATAAGGACTTAGAACAGCCCAAATGATTTTGCAACAGAAAAAGTTGGAACACATACGTCACCTGATTTCAATACTTACTATAAACCTGCTTTAATCACATTGGTATAATATTAGTGTAAATATAGGAATATAGAACAATAAAACAGAATATTAAGAAATAGATATACATGGTTAATACACTTTCAACAGAAGTGCTAAAGTAATACAATGTAGAAAGAGACATTTTTAGAATATATGCTGTTGGAACAAGTGGATTATCTATCAATTAATCTATCTATTTATAACTAACCTCAACTTTTACTTTAAAGATTTATTTTTATTGTTTTTGACAGAGAGAGAGATAGATACAGAGACACAGAGAAGGGGAGGGCCCAGAGCAGTCTCCATAGTTGCACATCATTGGTTTTTCCACATAGTTTCATTCCACAGGTGGGCATGGGGCTGCACAGGGCAGGAACTCGGCTGGGGTCTCACCCCAGTGAGAACTGAACTAGGGACACTCCCCAGTTCAGCATATGGGTCTGCACAGGCCAGGGCCGGGATTCGATCCTCAGTCCCTGGGGCTGCAAAGTGAGCGCTTAACCCACTGAGCCATCCCGGCTTCCCCCCAACTTTTACTTTAACCAAACAAAACAAATTACCTCAAAAGGGATCATAGACCTAAATGTAAAAACTTGAAATAAAATGTAACTTCCTAAACTTGATAAGCTATAGCCACTATTTTACTTAATTGTGAAATTCTAATTTTTTTTTTTATGATTGTGCACAATAAAGGTTTCCACTCTCACTAATTCTATTTAAAAATGACCTAGAAGTACTAATTGGTGGAATTAGGCAAGGGAAAGAAATAAATATTATATATATAGGATGAGATAAAACTGTCGTCTTTCATAGTTGACATATTTGTGCATATAGAATATCTTAAGGAATCCATTTTTAAAAAGTACTAGAAATTCAAAGTAAGTTGAGCAAGGAAACAGGATACAATCTTAATACACAAGTCAATAGCAAAAAAACGCCAATATACAAACTTCAAAAGGTAAAACATATTTAAAAAATAAAGAACTAAGAACCTGGTGTTGTTGTTATAGTACCTAGATTCTAGATTCTTTGTAGCTTCCCCATATTCCTTACTTATAATTCATCAGTTTTATAAGAATGATTAGCAATAAATTTCTTCAGAAAAGTAAAAGAGAAATAATAAAAAAAAGTGTAAATCATATGAATAGACTTCTAGTACAAATGTGAGGGGAAATATTAATCAGGATTGCTGATTATCTTGGATATAACAGGAAATTAATTAAACAACAATTAGACTATATTACTATTTCCCTTTTCAGCCCAATAACAATTTTCAATTACGGTACCAGTGATGAAAGAGCAGAATATGCCACACCAAAATATAGCATTTTGGCATATTATTTTGAATTAAAGTTGCTTAAGAAACAGCTGGTATAAAAAGGACACTCTGACCCTTGTTTGTGCCCCTGAAAGCAGGAAATAAGTCTCCTATGTGAAAGAAATCCTGCTTGTACTGGGAGGTAAAGAGACAACCTTATCACCAAAACCTATACAAAATAACCTGTGTCTGCTTCACTGATTTATTACGAAAAGCCCAAACTTCTGTGTCTTGTCCATTTTTCACAAACTTATTGTTTCTTTGCATAAAAGATATAAAAGCCATCTGCTTTTGGTCATTTTATGAGTTTCATATTTTTTAGAGTACCTGTATGTACTCAATTACGTGTTTTTCCCCTATCAATTTGTTCTATGTCCATGTAATTATTAGACCAATTAAAGAACCTAGAAGGGAAGAAAGAAAAAGGTTTCCACCCCTACAACAAGCATAATATTAACATCACAGTAACTGATGCTATTTAAGGGTATGCTATTTTCTCTATCAATATTGAAGAGCATTATCTTGAATATTAACTTCATATGGTTAATGAGAAATAATGAACTGTTAGGACTCTTCACAACAGAATATGTTCTTGCTTTAAAATGAAACATTGACCCTTGTCAAAAAGTGTCTTGCTTTTATTTATTAAATATCATTTAGAACCATTCTCCACGCAACAATAATTATTTAAAATAAAAGATTACAAATGATTATGAATGAGTGTGCATTTTGATACTTTTAAGTAAGAGATTCAGTAAATTTGATAAAACAAAGAGCATGAAGACCATGAATATAAGGAAAAATATATCAAGCAAAGATAAATTTACATTTCCAAAGGAATAATATAAATCTAATCATACTTTAAAAATTAGTTTCCTAAAACATTTTTTTTTATTGAGCATTTTACAATTTTATATAGGTTAAGAGAAAAAAAACGCTTTTAAGTTATAAAATACCAACTGATCAAAAAACAAACAACAAACAAAAAAACAAGTACTTTAAATATCAAATGTTCTACATATTCAAAACAGCACATTTAAAAAAATAAAAAAAAGGTTCATCAAAAACAGTGATAAATGTACCGTAGTTTCATGTAAGTACCGGCACTAACCAATTGCGCCACTGGAGCTTCGATAAAAGTAGTTTCAGAAGTCTGAGCATTGTTACTTTTTTTAGTCATTGTTATGAAAAAAAAAAAGAAAATTCAATATACTGTATACATACTTATTTCACTAATAATTGAAGTACCTTGAATGATTCACATTTGAAAATGTGTTGAATGTTCCCTTTGTCAGTTTTAACGCACCAAATAAAGACTATCGTGTATTATTTTGTATCAAAGTACTTTGAAAGATATAATGACTTTAGTATAAAATTATTAGATTTGTCGGTAATTAATCATTATAGATTTGAAGAGTATGATAGTATATGCATAGTATAATTTTATTAAAATGGGAACCTGATAAGTTTCAAATTTTTTCTCTGCTAAAATGCAAAACACACGTAGGAACTACTTTGAAACCAATGTTAGCACATACCTGTGTGGGTGAGCTTTTTAGATCCTAATGTAGGTGTCAATGCAGCAGGAAAAGAACTGAAGTACAATAGGTTAACAGAAGAGCTAAGACTGGCTGCATTTCAGTAAAAGATGTAATACTCAGTGTCAGATCCAAGACATGAAAGCATGATTTGATTACTTCCAAACTCTGCCTAGAAATAATTCTTTATTAATGTTAAAAATTTTAGGAATAAATCAAATAAACAATGTTGCAAATATTACATCAATCTACTCTTTACTGACCATAAGATACAAATTCTATAAGCTCTGTGTGTGTGTGGTTGAGAGAGAGAAAGACTATTTCTGATATTTCCTTCTAATTAGAAGACAACTTAGAATCTTTGAGTCCTCTCTTAGGAATGTACACACTGTGGCACTGACAGCTACAGTCTAATATGAAGAAGAGACAGGTCTGGAAGACAAAGGTTTCCCCTAAAGGCTAAATTTTTTAGAACAAATTGGGTAGCTGACAAATATTGTCTCCAGATCTCAGAAGATAGTTAAAATTGGTGGTCATAGAAAAGTATTAGTGAAGATTGAATCAGAAACCCAAGCATTTATTGTGACTCTTCAAAAAAACTTGGGAGATTTTTTTCCCCCAAAATCAATGTTGGCAGATAGTTTTTAAAATTTGAGCACAGAGTAGACTCAAGAACTTTTTCATGAAATAAAATTGTTTCTTAAGTAGAGTTGAATATAAATGAATAAAAATGTGTCAATCCAAGAGCAAAATAAATAAATACATAAATAAATAGAGCATGATTTGAATCAAATCCACATATTCTTTAGTATATAGCATGCATGGTATATGAATTTCAGATTGCTTATCTTATTCATAGATTTTGTTCTATTTTATTTTACTAAATTCTGGTAGCAATTACCCTGCTCTTTATCAATAAATATTTCCCATTTGATTAAAGAAGGAATGATGAATTGATTGAAACAGTCTTATATATATGTTCTATACTCTTCAGAAAAGAAGTTTGTCAGTTTCCACTCACATTACATATTCAGGTTTAAGAACATAACAAAGGAAGAATACTGAGAGTAAATAATTAGTAATATTTATAAGATTTCTTATAAGCCTGAATTTCTTGGAAAAATAAATTTTTATACAAAATGGCATACCGTATGTTTTCATGTATGAGCTGACCCCATGTATAAGATGACCCCTACTTCTCTAACCCAACATTAAGAAATCAATACATGAGTTAGTCCCATGTAATAGATGACCCCCAATTTTTGGCCTAACAATTCTATACAAGAGGATCATTGTATACACACACACACAAAAAAAGGTAGCTTGAATACTTACACCTATGTGGAAAAATGATAAGAATTTTGAGTGTTATTATATTTGTTCTAGGATATCACACTTAAAAATTGTAGATCTTGTATATAGTATAGTTATTAAGAACATAGACTTGGAATCAGACCACTTGGGGTTAAATTAATAGTAGTGCCTGTTATTTGCTGTGTTTTCTTGAGCAAGTTATTTAATCTCTCTGGGTCCTTGTCCCTCATCTGTAAAATTGAAGATTATACCTTCATATCAGCTGTTAGGATTCAATAAATTAATGCATAAGGGGAACTTAGAATGTGGCCATATCTATGTTAAAGCACTGTGCACTATTTTAATAACAATTACAGTCTGTGCTCCTATCCACTGATAAAAATTTTCATTTCACATTTAATTTTCTGGTAGCATTTTATAACTATTAGAAGGCACAATAAAAAAAGCACAAAAAAATTCTCGACACAATTACTTTTACTTCCCCAAGATGTTTTCTGCATGTATGTATTTCTTCCCCGAATAATTGGCATTTGTAAAAGCTTTGGATTTTTGTTTGGAGAAATCTCCATGGTAAGATTTGACTGTATTCCAAGACCACCTAGGGGCCTCATTCTTTGTACTCTTGTATACCTCAATATCAATGCAAGAATTAAGGTCATTTGTGTCCCACTTTAATGGTTTGGAGGCTTGTTTTATGTAAGTAAGACGGGCCCCATTTTTACATTAGTAGGACTTCAAATTACTGGGTAACAGACATAGTCAAATATTATAACCAATAGAATTAACACATTAGATATAATCATAATAAAATATTACTAACAAATAATTGTATTATATTGGAAATATTTTAATATGCATCCTGTTAGTAAACAAAATACAATTGACATGACTGATGCTTTTTATTTAAGTGAATAGCTGATAGCTCACAGTGTTGTTAGTATTGCAGTCTTGAAAGAATAATTTTCCTTCATCAAATAAACATTTATTTTGTTATATTGGGCTTTTGATGTATGAACTTCAGCATATTTTTGAATACTACTGATAATGGTGCACCTTAGCCAAATAATTCAATGTAAATCATTTTAATATAGTGACTTATTCTAGGATTTAGTTGTTTTAACCATTAAGAGCCATTTGACCACAGAATATTCTTTATTGGAAATAGTATATCACCTAGAAATATACTTACAGAGTTACAAAATATATATTATTGAATAATCACTGTGTCCATTGTGAGACGGAATTGAGCTAGTAACAAAACAAAATATTTTATGATTTTTATTTATGTAAGAGTCATATGTTAAGTCCAGATTAAATATGAATTACCATTTACTTATTCATGAAGATTTATTAAGCACTGACTCAAAGCAAGTTATTTTCTAGGGTGTGGAATATCTATAAATTAATAAAAAAGAAAATAGTCCTAAACTAATAAAGCTCAGTGTCCTATGGTCTTAATCATATTAAAATTTTTTTCCAAAGACTATTTTTTGTTACTATTGTTTCTAAAACAATCCCAGTTCAAAAGAATTAAAAAGAAATTATAAATATTACAAGAAATGTCATGTTAACTTAGGCAAAATAAAGAAATAGAGAGAGAAAGAGAGAGAGGCCTTTAAATCTCAATAACAAGATTATCAGTTACTTGTTACCTCAGTAAAATAAGGTTGCTTGGACTTATCATCTCACTTTTATAGGAAAGATTTTTATTTTCTTTGGAGAGAGAAGTTCCCAGCATTTTTCCTTGTTTACTAAGAATAAACTATTCACACACACACACACACCGCATATTTTTACCAGATTTTCAAAGTACCAGGACATAGAGGAATCAAAGTCATTCACCAGAATGACCACATACTGTAACAAGGCCATCGATAGTGACAGACTGTCAAAAATTGAGTCATTTTTTTAATATAGACTACCCAGGAAGAAATAAAATGAAATGCCTGCCCCTTCACATTTCAGAACAAGAAGACTGATTCACTCTGATCTATTCCAGTTAAATGTAACAGATGTATTTTCGTACATGTTCAAGCTACGGAGATCCTGATGGACATCCTTTTAAAAAAAACTCCTATGAATAGAATATTTTCTTCTCTGCTTATTTTCTTCGGAATGGCAGCTGCCTCAACTTAGTGAGAGTGAGATTATTTCTCTGAGGATCAGGTGCTATTTCAGTAAGATTAATATATAACATAAGAGCTTAGTTTGCTATTTAAAAAAATATATTTATTTATTTATTTATTTATTTATTTATTTATTTAATACTACTCATGGGATTCTGTTTCACAACCAGTGAACTCTAGTTCCCTGCCAGATTCCAGGTAACTTGTACAACTTTAAAATATAACCAGTAAAATAATGCTTTTTCTAGTTTTCCCAATACTCAGCTCCAATAGCAAGCACTAGGTTTTGTTCAGCTTAATAGTTAACTCTGAGAAATAAAAGATTATTATTCTATATTTAATATTAGTAGACTTTCAATATTTGTTCTCTTACTCTGCTAATTTGTCGTGGTAATTTTATAATAATGATGAATTTTGACAGTCTCAAATATTTTAGTACCCATAGAATCTAGCATCGTCTTTTTTTTTTTTCTTCGAAGCAAGGCACATAAATACTTTTTGTTTTCTAATTATAGCTGACATTCAATATTTTATATTAGTTACAGGTATATAATGTAGTGCATCATTTATTATTTATACAGAAATTTATAAAGTTCATTTATTCTAATTATCTTCTCACAGTGCCGATGTGATGAATGATGGCTATGGCATATATATGTATGTATGTGTGTATATATATATATATATATATATATATATATATATATTTGCAATTGAATGAAACTTCTAATTTCTTCTCATCTTGATTATAAGTGTTTTGAAAGTAAATATTAAATATTTACATTACATTTCAATACATGTTAAGGGGAAAGCCAGGACGGCTCAGCGGGTTGAGCGCTCGCTTTGAGGCCACGAGGACCGAGGATCGAATCCTGGCTCCGGCCCAGGCAGGACCCACATGCTGAACTGGGGAGTTCCCACAGTTCGGTTCTCTAGCTGTCTCTGTCTCTGTCTCTCTCTCTATCTGTCAAGAGTAAAATAGAAATAAATATGCACTGAAGACAAAAAGATAATTTCTCTCTATAAATGTGAAAAAAAACAACAACAAAAAAAAAAAACAAACAAAAAAAACCACAATACATGTTAAAATAAAAGCATTACTTCTCTGTGTATCAACTAATATTGCAAATGTATTAAGGTAGACTGAAAAATAGCAGCCCAAAAGATATTCATATCCTCATCCCTGAAACCTGTGAATGTTACTTTATATTTCCAAAATGAAAAAATATAAGCAAAAAAACCCAAAGAACAAGGGTCTTTGGGAATGTGATTAGATTAAGTATTGACATGGGAGATCATCCTGGATCATCCTGATGCACCTAGAGTATCAGGATCTTCATGAAATGCCATCTCATCTATTCCTATTAAAAGATCCCAGAGGGATACTGTGCACACATAGTGGGAGAAGGCAGTGTGAAGACATAGCAAAGAAAGATTGTAAAATGCTGGCCTTGATGGTGCCATCCATCTGGGGTGGGGCTTTTGTTGTCCTTGTGAGTTTTTTTTGTTTTGTTTTTAGTTAAATGTTCTATTTATTTATTTGAATCTATTTTCTCTTATTATATTAACTTTATGTTCCTCTCTAGGGCCTATGCTGTTGAGGTTTCATTTATATTTAAGTTCTCAAGCTCCCTGATAATTAAATTTTATATTTTATAGACATGCTATCTTCTCAAACTTACCACAGTTATTTATTCATCTAATTGTATTTATTTTAGCATTAATTTCATTTTCTTACTAAATAACTATTGCATTTATTTAGCTGGTGGTGCTCATCTAATTGTCCCTTCAAATATTTGGTGATTATGGATTGCCTATATAAATTTATAATAGTAGTTAACTTGATCAGTAGTAAAAGTTAAATAGCTTCTTTACCTTAGCAAATTAGTTATTTTTCTTTTCTGAACAGTGAAGGCAGTTTTAGTTTTCACAATACTCAGCTGTAGTTGTAATTATGAATTTTGAATCTGTTCTGGCTATTTTGTTAACTTGAAAGGAAAAGACATTCCAATGGCAGTGACCAGAAGTTATTCTGAACACAGTTCAGCATCTCCCTTCAGGTGCCATACTCTCTCTAGGTAGGTTGACCCGAAATACCATTTTAAATGGGACAGAAAACAATGGTGTTGTCCCATCTCAAATGGTGCATTTGGTCAGCCTAGTCTCATTGGGCTAAATTCAAGGTGTCAGTAGGCTGACCACATGTACCATATGAAATGGGACAGTACCATTGTTTTCTGTCCTGTTTAATATGGTATGTCTGGTCAGCCTATCTCTAAGAACCTATCTTATTAATATCTTTGGAGTAGTATCATCACTAATTTATTCTGAAAAAATACTGTAGATCAAGCTTGTCCAACCTGCAGCCCCTGGGCCACATGAAGCCTGGGACAGCTTTGAATACAGCCCAACTCAAATTCACAAAGTTTCTTAAAATATTGAGGCTTTTTTGTAATTTTCTTTTTTATTAGTTCATCAGCTATTGTTAGTGTTAATGCATTTTATGTGTGGTCCAAGACAATTCTTCTTCTAATGTGGCCCATGGAACCCAAAAGGCTGGACACCCCTGCTCTAGGTACAGAAAAGGACAAAAGGTAACTGGCAAAGCAGTAATAAATTTTATACCTGACTGGGAGATACTTTATTCTAGTTTCCCACATCATGTTTCTTGATCTGATGCATTTGGAGAGATTTGAAATCTCACTATTTTGAAGTTTTTTACTTCTGCCTATATTGGGTCGTGAAACTTTCAGAAGAAACTTATCCTTTAAAGTCAATTTGACCTGGATGGCTCTATATTCTTTAGAAACACCTCACTAATTTATTCTTACACGAGAATCCTCCTGGCTTTTCAGGACCTCCAAGTCTTGTTGGTTTAGTTACTTTATTTTGTAATTATTACATAATTTCAATGTGATTTTAGAAGAAAAAAGAGTTTAACACATGCCCTTAGTCAAACATTTTAACTCTCCAAATTTTGTATTTCTTACATGTAACATAATCAAGTGAGGAGGCAGAAGAAACAACTGATAGTAGTCAGGGATTAATATATTATTACAGTTCTCTGAATCACATTTGAAATTGTGTAAATAAAAGATGAAATTTAATCCCTGTTAGAAGGAATTGCACATTCTTAAATATGATTATTTTAACTTTATTATGATTAATTTTAATGAAATTGCATACCAGTTTCCTGGAATCCAATTTATCATTAATTAAAATGAAAGGTTTGATTAATGCATCCACATTAAAAGTGCTTTTAAAAAATTAAGCAAGAAAATATAACTGATAAAGTAAATGTAAATTTTATTAGTAAATAAAAAAAGTCAACTGGTTTAAAATAAATTAGAATTTAAATTGTGCATAAAACAGAAATCCATTTGAAAATGTAACTTTAATTCACAAGTTAATGCTGTGATTTTTTGTTACAATTTATAACTCAAGTGTGATTGAAAACTCACTTGGGTTTCTTTTTTACAATGTAGATTGCGGTCTCCAGTCCCAAATATGCAAAATTTGGGTTGTGTGTGTGTGTTTGGTGGGGTGGGGGGCGAAATCTAAATTTCAATCAAGAATACCCAGGTGATTCTGATCAGGGACACTATGCAAAGCAGTATGACTTCATTTTACCACTTATTTTAAAGGCTCGATGAAAAGCGATAATCAGATCTGATAATGCTGCACTAGTACTAACTTTAACAACAATATTAATAGTAACAACAATAACAAAAGCAAACACAAATTAATTGCTTTACAATTCTCAGGTAATCAAATATGGAGTTTATATTAATGTTTTTTCCTAATCCTCATAAAAAATCTTAAACAGTTTTTAGTAGTTAAATTCATATTTCTAATTAAAGAATTTAGTATAAGAAAGAGAATGCTGTTTATTTGATTGTCCTGTAGGTATCAAATAGCAATGCTTTCTAACCCTGGAGACCTCTCTCATAATCCCCTTGGCTACATAGTTCTATCCAAAATCATAATCAATTTTAATAGTGAAAATTAAAAACACACCTATATTTCATATAATTACTATGTACCATGTAAGTGTACCACATGACTAACAAAAAGACACTTTTATAACTGATTCTTTACATGCCAGAATGTATTTACTTCACTTTATTCAAGTCTTCTTTTAAGACTCTCAGTATTTAATCCATTGACAATCTAAATATTCTTGATGAGTTATTTGAAAATATTTTATTTTGTATTTTATTACAACAGAGATATTCTTTTATTATGTTTCTTATTTATTAATTTTCGTCAAGAAAAGCATTTTGGTATACAATTAAATCTCCACACAATTAACAGATTTTGCCTTATTTTTGTTTTGGTTGTATTATAGAGTTTCCCAAGTAGATGATGTTTCAGATACAATCATGTTCACCGATACAAGCTACTTAGCCCCACTATATTCCTAGCTTTCTTTCATCTAGGCCAAATTCATCCAACCCACAGTCCATGGGCTGCACACAGCCCAGGATGGCTTTGAATGTGGCCCAACACAAAGTCCTAACCTTTTGTAAAACATGAGTCTGTGTGTGATTTTTTTTTTTTAGTTCATCGGCTATCTTAGTGTTAGTGTATATTATGTGTGGCCCCAGACAACTTTATTTTTTCCAGTGTCACCCAGAAAAGCCAGAAGGTTGGATACTCCTGATCTAGGACAATCAAGGTAGCATGAATCCAACAATGAAATGTCATTAAGTCACGGAGTTGAACTTGTGGGAATATTTTTTTAAATGGCCAGACTCCATGGGCTTTTGCACTTGGACACTCTATGTTTGTTTGTTTGTTTCCTACCCTTCCCCCTTTCTTATGTTTGGAATAATAATAGGTTCTCAAAAGTTTATCAGCCCTTTTATATACAGAAGAACAGAATTTGCATGGTAAGGATGTCAGAGCAGGAAGACACAATGTACCTGAGCCTTTGATGTTGTCAACCAAAAAAAGAGAAAATTGTTTAGGGTATAATTAAGAATAAAAAGCATTTACTTGAGCAGAAGACTGCAATATGGAAGGTACACATACAGGTAGTAACTTAAAAATGTGCTCCAGGAAAAGAAAGGAGAGGCAGACATTTATAAATATAAGGGACAAAGATGGTCCAGTAAAGTTATATAGAATAATTTTTTTTTCTATTCAAGATTTGTGATTTGTGCTGAAATAGCTAAGTTACACTAATTTATACATGGTTGGTTGGTAGATCTAGTGCTGGGCACAAAGTCCACCTATGTTCATTTTGATACATAGCAGACATTCATCCAGGATGTTTGCAAATTTTCCCTTGAGCTGAGTTCTGCAACAGGTGAGCAGCTGAACAGCATTTGTGAAAACGGAGACAATGAGACATGAGTAGGCCCTCAGCATCTTCCTGACACCACTATAAACTACTTTCTTCATGCTTACTCTGTTTTATTTTCTCTGTTATCAGTGGCATTGCTCAGGAGCTGTATCTTTAATAGCAACTTATAACAGCAAATACCAAGAGATAGGGAGAGAATGAGAGAAAGGAACTCAATAAAATGTTCTTTCATGTGGTCAGCCTTTGTTTGTACTCTTTCTTTGGGCACCATAGTATGATAATGTGCTCAAACAAAAAAAGACTCAATATTTAAAATGAATTTATTCAATATAACTCCATAAGAAGAAAATAAATCATTGTGTGATGTTGTTGACCAAATTGTAAAAATGACTCCCCCCTCATTTTCTGTTCTCTAGTTATTTAAAAAAGCATTGAACATTCTGCTGAGATGCATTATCTTAGTGGGCCTATTGTAGTTACATTTGCCCATAAAAACTAAAGGGAAGACTGAATAATCTGTCAGAGATATGAAGCCAGGAAGTTGAGATATGAAAGGGATTGGATTCACACTCACTGATCTGAAGATGGATGCAGAGGGCCAGAATCTAAGGAAGGCCAGCAGCCCCCAGAAAGATTCTGATCATTGGCCAAAAGCCAACCAAAAAACAGGGATATTGTTTAGCCTTAAAACAAAAAAAAAGAAAAAAAAGAAAAAATTGAATCTATCAACTTGCGTAAAGGTGGAAATGGATCTTTCCTAGAGCCTTCCAAAAAGGAACACATCCCTGCTGACACATTGATTCTGTCATTCTGAGACCAAGGCAAGCTAGACTTCAGACATACTAAACTGTGACTTAATGTCTGTGTGTTCTACGCCTTCAAATTTGTGGTAATTTGTTATGGCAACATTATGAAACTAATAATCATAAGAGAGCATGTTTAGGAAATTTCAGAAAATGTCCTAACATATTGGCCCTTCAAAAATTATTTTCATCAAATTATAATCCAGAGGTCAAAGTTCAGCACTCTGAAAAATTACTGGTAATAACAATTTTAATGGCAGAAGGAACAGAAAGTGTTATGAGATTTACAATCATAGTTGACAGTGTGTGGCACTATACATGGTCCTTGGTGAGAGAGTGCCTCATCTGAAGTATTAAATCCATAAATCTATACTATTTCATGAATTTCACTAGTGTCAGTTTTTCAAAAAAATCATATAATTTTGAAAAACTTTTTTTATTTGTAACTCTCAGGTTTGAAGTATAATGATATAATTTGCCGAGAAACATAAAAAAATTATAATTATGTATTTTTAAGTTTTTTGTATATAAAATGTAGGTTGATCAAGACTGTAATCTCCTCTATTCACTTTTTTTTGTTGTTGCTATTGTAGTGCTACTCTCTCTCTCTTTTCTTTTACTACAGTGCAATTGAAATGAAGGGATTATAGTGTTATAAAATAGTCATTCATATTAGTAATATGTTCAATCATTCCAAAACTATTAACTGAATAACCATGATGTCCACTTATTTTTATACGTAAATTTATCTTAATTGCCACAACACAACACATATTTGGATATATTGAAATTGTTTTATACACACACACACCAAGACTAAAGCACGATTATTAAATTATACCTCCAAATATTTTGTTAGGTGATTAAATAGTATGTAGTACAGAGTACAGTTAACACTACCAATTATTATTTCATCATTCATTCATATTATGAAAACATATTAAATAGTCAGTGTTTTATTCTCCAAGAGTCCCAAACAACTAACAGAGTACCTAATGCATAGGCACATAAAAATGCTATGGAAGTGAATTGTTTATTAATGCTTACAAAATTTAATCAAGAATGTAATTAATAATAATTATTTAACTGGATAATTGTGTTCTGTCATTTTGATGAAAAGTTTCAAAGTAACACTGAAAACGCCCAAGTAAGTTTTATTCTTAATTATTTTGACATATTTCAATCTCTAAACATGTAATACATTAGCATTTGCCATGTAGCAAGTGTTGTTCAGGATATTTAGGGTATGAAAATGAACTAATAGATTGTCTGGTTTTAACACTTTCCAGGACACATTAGAGTATTTTCAAATACAATATCTGAAGATGCCTATTAAAGATTTATTCAGTAATCAGCAAAGAGCAGGAAGAAGTGCTTAATTCAAGGTAAGCCCTTTATTTTTAACTTCATGCTTGCTGGGGAAAAATCAGTGGAGTTGTCTGAGAGTAAGAGTCATGTGATAATATTGCTTAATTATTCTGAAATTGGAAATGAAAGAACACTA
>PVKE010006044.1:0-56095 GCA_004027555.1 Craseonycteris thonglongyai
CTATCTATCTATCTATCTATCTATCTATCTATCTATCTATCTATCTATCTATCTATCTATCTATCTATCTATCTATCTATCTATCTATCTATCTATCTATCTATCTATCTATCTATCTATCTATCTATCTATCTATCTATCTATCTATCTATCTATCTATCTATCTATCTATCTATCTATCTCTAATCTACCTACATAACTACCTGCCTATAATCACCTTTTGGTTTTGTTTCTCTGGAGAATCTAGACTAATAATACACCAAGCCTTACTTTGGTCTTGGGGTGTCATGTGATTGAATTGAAAATGCTCACACTGTGTCATGAGGGGAAGGCTCAGGGCTTTTCCTTCTTGTCACTTAGGTTCACAGATCAGCTGTCGCCTCCCCTGGACTCTGCCTGCTCAGGGCCATGCCTAAGTAGCTGTTGCAGATTTTGAGCATCACTTTAGCTTGTAGAATACGAGCTCCAAGAGACCTTGAGTGACTTGTTCTTTGCTGTCTCCTGTGTCCACACAAAGTGAGTCATCTCCTATAAACACTTGTTGAATGAACGAATGTTCTCTATACCCTTTCACAACGGTCTTGAATAGAAATAGTTTGTTTTTCTAATAGCTCAAATTTTCTAAAAAGTGTTAATGTTAGAGAGAAAACTGTTAGCTTTGTAAACAGCCTTACCTTATCCCTCAGCACCCCCTTCCTGGACCCCCCCCCCCACTTTACCCATTACACTTTAGTGTGAAATGGTGCACATGGGCACACTCAGTTATAGCCAAAAGATGTGGTACAGGCAAGCAATGCAAATTGAATCTTATTTCCTCAATGAAACAATGGTACAATGAGAGTATATTCTTCATTTACAACTTTCTGTGGAAACACTTGACATTTAAATCCTTCAGTGTATGTTGGCTTGGAATCAGAATTACAGCTGAATCCTGCTTCTTCCAGGGATCATCGTCATAACTTTAGGCAAGTCCCTTAACCTTTGTAGGTCTGTTTCCTGATCTACAAAATAGGGAAAAACACCCACCTCACAGAGCAGTTGTGAGGATTACTAAATAATGTATGTAGAGTACCTTGTACATTACCTGGCACATAGTAAGAGCTCAATAAATTTTAATTCCCTTTCTCCCTCCTCCTTTCTCCAATTCAATCAAGTATTATGATAGATATGTTTGCAGTACAGTGTAAAGCTTTTTAAAGTGCACATAAATCAATTAAATAGGGCAATGCAGTAATTGATCACATAACATTTATTTAAGAGATCCTGGGGAGAAGGGGAGGAGATTAGGGGCTTGTGGAAACCTCCAGAGAGATTCCAGGAGGGGGTTGTTCAGATGGGGAATCCTGTGATATGGCGTGTGCACCTTTGCTATAAATCCTGTGAGAAAGGACAGGGTGGGTGTTGGGCTGTGACTAATGGTTGGGAATTTTTAAGTCAGAAATGTGACTGTGAGTGATCCTGGTAGCAGCTTTCCTATAAGAAAAGGTAAAATGAGTGAAGGAGTCACTGAAATGGCCTTCCGACTTGTCTTCTAAGTGCAGGGTTTGTGAATTGGTAATCTACTCAATGAGCAGATCTCTACTTCTCACCACTTGCTTACTGTGACGAGGGGAACACCTTCACAAGCACACCTCCCCTTCTTCCTATTTAGAGCATACAACCGGAAGGCAGGACCCTTGAGCTTCCTTTGGATAACGGAAATAAGCCATTACTAGGGGATAGAAATGGGTTATGGCAATGCCAGTGCATAGAGATGCAGATCTGTACGCAGTGCTCATTCAGTGGCCTTGAATGTGATTCAAATTCTAGGCAATCCTAAAAAATCCCTAGAGTATCTTTTCCTTGGGTGAGGGCTGGGGCAGTTCTGTTTGCTCAGGCTCTGTCCCTTGCTTCTCTGTACCCTGGTTGACTGATGTTTTAGAGTGGAATTTAGAGGAGGGGGATTCCTCAGAATGAGTCACCCCATAATGTGAGGTCGTCTCTGCCATCCTTCAAGAAGAGGCTCAAGGACTTGCCTCCCATGCAGCATCCGGTCCTACTCCATCCTGAGCTATCCCCAGCGATAAGGCAGGGAAGGCCTGTCGGCCTGTAGTCTGCGAGTGTTGTAAGAATTCTCCATGGGTCTCTTGAATTTCTGCACGTTGTGAGCACAGGCACAGACGGCCTTTGTTCAGACTCATCTTCTCGGATATCTGTTTAGGACACAGCCTTGGAAGAGGCAGTGTCTCCTTCTGGGGTAAGGAGCAGTCCGCAGGTATTTTTACTGTAGAATACAGTAAGACCAATGTTCCTTGAAGGACAAGTCAGGCAGGTCATGCACAGTTTAAAAGGTTGGGGTCTCCTAAGCTTGGAGCCCCTCAGCTGTGAGCAAACCCACCATGTGTGCAGCATTTGCCTGGGTCCCTTCACATTGCCCCCAGGGGCCTTGGGTGGACAAGAGGAACAAATGCAAATGTCATACACATGCTGCTTGCTAGACTTTGATGAATAAAAGCTTTGTTTCTGACCCAGTAGCCTCTTGTCTTCTATCTGCATCCATAAAACTGGCAACTGGTTGGCTTTCAGGGAGGTTAAATCTGGGACCCTCCACAGATTTTGATAGTGAACTCATAAAGAGAGACGATTGGTGTCCAGGGCTGGGGCAGTACTGTGTCCACTTGTAGGAGGTCATTGTCAGGCTTGATGACAATCTGGACTTTCTTTCAGTGAGCCCTCCCTCTCTCCTTCCTCTGCAGGTCTGGTTCTTGGGAGATACCTGGGCTTCTCATCTCTCCCTCCTTTCCCTGAGGATGACCCTCTGGGCTCTAACAAGCCTGTGTCAAGGCCTCTGGGCCTCCTCTTCTACTCTGTTACCTTCCTCTCCTGTCCCCCTGTAGGTGTCACCTGGGGCCTTGTCGCTTCCTTCCAATCCTGTCCATGATGGTCCACTTGTCCGCATGCCTGGCTACACTTCTTGTTTGGTCATTTTCCCAACTCCAGGGAGAGAAGAATGTTTCAGAAATGCCAGCACTGAGGGCAGAGTTGCCGGAGAAGCTCATCTGGTGGGAGGCACGTTCACAGCCCTCGCTCGTCTTGTCACAGCCAGCCCCACGTTGCAGTAACATGAGTGCCTGCCTTCAGCACCACCAGACTGGGAACCTGTGCCAGGCAGGACCTGGGCCCCTGATTCTGTGCCACCCCACCCCGCTCTCCCCCTCCACCACCCAGGGCTGTGCCTGGTACCCACTGGGGATGCAGAGTGGCTCAGGAGGATGAATGAGATGGGACCAGGTTCAAAGCCGTTCTCGCAGTAGGCAGCTGGCCCTGGTCCTCACTACCCTCTTCTCTATTTCTACCCTACATTTGCATTCTTGTAACTATGTCACGTTATAGCACCTTTCTTGTTGAAGAATACTATTTCTATAATCAGGACTAAGGAATAAAGTAGCCTTGACTGAGCATGCCCAGCATGGCTCTGGTTGTGGTCGTGCTGGGTAGAGCTCAGAGCTCACCTCTTAGGGTGAAGTGCAACGGGACAGGACCCCACAGTGACACAGTGCGGTCCGAGGGGAGTGCAGAAGAAGTCAGTCAGGAGAGGCTTGCCCGGGAGGGAGGCTCCTGCTGGACCCACTGAGCTCCTAGCATTTGTTAGGAGCGGACCTGAATCCCGGAATTTAATTCAACATTTGCTTCTCCGGGGTGGCAAGACTTAAGGTGACCTTGCGTGGATCTACTTGTATTTCTCTCAGGGTCTGAAAACATGTTTTTGGGTTGTCCCCTACCGTGGTCCTTCCTCAGTCATCTCAAAGGGCAGACAATAGCATTTGCTCAGTTTTTTGCACAAAGAAGCTTGTGATTCACCTGCTTTAGTTTCTTCCTAAAAGGTTTTTCCTCTAACGGATGAATGGCCTGGACTAAGCAACGTGAAGACTTCTAGAGGCTTTCAGCCTAGACTCTTCTTGGTCCCTCTAGTAGTCATTCATTAGTTTATTCATTCATTCATTTGTTCATTCAACTGAGTGAGTATCACTTGATGAATTCCTACTCTGTCTGAACTCTGGACCAGGCCTTGTTGGGTGCTGGGAAATAGCAGAGAACAGATGGGCATGTCCCTGCTCTCAGGGAACCTGCAAGCTAATGAGGGAGACAGTGAGCAACAAATGCAAGCTGTTAGCATGCTCTGAAGGAAAAATGCAGGCCGCTCTGAGAGTGCATGACAGAAGGGCCTATCCTAGGTCGAGTGGCCTGAGACAGCCTGGCTGTGGAAGTGACAGTGCACAGAGCAGCTCTGAGGAGGGAGTGGAATGAGCTGGGTGCTGAGGGGGGAGGGTGTCTTCTGGGTAGACTAGAGTGTGCAGGTGTACCAGTACAGGAGCATAGTGAGTGAAGGCGGATGCAAAACAGAAGCAAAAATGTCAAGCCAACCTACCAAACACCACCCGAATCTCCGGAGAACCCGAGCCATGGGCTGGTCTGGGTCCTCAGGTTTGAGAGACACACGGAGCGTCTTGCCCCCTCGTTGATCCCAAGCAGCGGCTCCCCTGGGGTGAGGCCAAGGAGGTTTCCACGGGCATGGGATTGGACCATGGGAAGTCACAAGTGGGTTTCCAGGCCCCCAGTGACAATGGAGTTCTCATCCCGTCACCTCTTACCCTGTAAGACACATTTTTGCAAGTGCTTTGCCAAACTGGGCTCCGGCTGAGTCTTCGTCTAAGAAGGCACCTGCCGTGGTTGTCTGTCTGAATCCCAGCAGCAGAGTTCAGAGCCCGGGACATTATGATGAAGGGCAGAGGGCAGAGGCACCTGGCACAGAAATCAGAGGCGTGTGCAGGGCGTGTGGCAGTTTTTAACACCATGGTTGAAAAGAACTTGTTTCGCTTTTTTCCACGTTTTCCCGGTTGAATGTAGTTCGTGGGTAGCACAAGGATACAGGTCAGTTTTGACGCTATAACAGAGTGCACATCATTTATGCTAAAAAGAGCCCGCACACAGCACGGGGTTCCAGGGGCAGCACAGTGAAGCCTTCAGCTCCCTCCCTGGGGGGACTGACGGACCTCTCCTGCTGTGCTCCCCTAAGCCGGAGCACAGTGTACAACCGGCAGCCTTTGCAGCCCAATGGCATCACTCAGGTCGGCTCATGGCCTCCCACCTAGGGTGGTCTGTGGACATACCGTGGACATACCCTGCCTCAGTGGGCTGTTTTTAGGATGGTAGAGTCCAGAAACAGGGGTGTTCTTGGTTCAGCACAGAACACAGGGAACTGAGGTCTCTGTTCCCAGATTGACTCTCACCATCTCCTGTGCCTGGTGAGAACAGGAGCAGAGAGGACTTGGACAAGGGAGATGGGGCACCCAAGTCTACCTTCCACTCCCTGCAGCAGGACCATGGCCACAAGAGCTGCCATTTACTGAGGGCCTACTGTGTGCCAGCTCTGAGCTGAGTACGAGATCTGGATGGTCTGTGGTTTTCACATAGTCCCAAGCAGGAACATCAGAGGAACCTGAGGCTTCTCTAGGACCCAGAGGGGACATCGTCGCTCCTGCATGCACACTGGGGCAGGGAGCTGAGAGGTCCGATTCTGTGAACTGTGGGCTGGAGGCTGCTTGCTTTCATGGTCTCAGAGTTGGGAGTAAGAGGAGATGGGAAGAATGGTTTCCAGGGGAGAAAGGCACACTGAGGAATTCCAAGTGGTTCTGCATAGTTTTTGAAAGGCTGATGAAGGCACTGGCTTTTAAATGTAGCCACATCACCCCAGACCCCTGCAGTGCGTTTTAGATGTAGAAAGTGGCACAGAAGGGCTGTGTTCAGTTATTGAGAGAGAAGACCAGCTCAGGCAAGCCGCCTCAGCCCTGAACCTGTGAAGAGCACAGAGCAGCGCACAGTAGGTGCTCAGTTACTGTGACATTAATTTGAATCACTGCTTAGTGATGCACCCCTGTCCCTTGTGTATGTTCCTAAGGGCAGCAGCCGCTCTCCAAGGGTCTCAGTCACGGAGTGGCTTTCATAGTGTCTCAGAATATCCTTCTAAATGGGTATTTGAGATCCGGGATCAGTAGAGGCGGGGGAGTGGATCTTGCCTTCACAAGAGACCTGGGGGATTTACTCAGGGCCTATGACTGTGTGTCTGAGGGCCCTGAACACCAGGGACAGGCCAGGAATTTGAGGCTGGGCTCCACTGGCTAAAGATTTGCTGGTGCTCTGAGTGTCTGCAGTTCAAGGTCTCCAGGAAACCAGACCTGCAGTGTCTTAATGGTGTTTCTGAGCTAAGAACATGGGTGTTGTCTCCTTGCTGACTGTGGGGAAAACCCAGTCTTCATTTTTCCCCTTCTCTTGGAGTGAGCTTGTTTGAGAGAGTAGGAGGGCCAGGCTGGCTTCCTTCAGAGGCCAGATCTGCCCTGGGTTTGTCTGCCGGCCACATGTCGCAGCCTGATTGGAACTGACTTTCCCCCAGGCGGTCATGCGGGCATATTAGGTTGACAGTCTGTAAGGCGTTGAGAGGCCCCGAGTTAGCGCTGCTCCCCACAGGCCTCTCTCTGCCCTCGTGGGCTGTATCACAGATGCTCCTGACACCTGCGGGTGCTGGGCTGGGGCCATGCCGCATGGGGGCTGCTTGGAAGGCAGGTCCCAGGCACAGGACTGCCCTCGATGATGACGAGACCCTCTCTGGAGGAAGCCTGCCTGGCCACAGCTGATGACTTCCCACTCGCTCACTTAAAGGATGTCTACTGTGCACGTGGCTCTGGGCTGGTTGGGGTGTGGGTGTAGAGGTGAAAGAACCATCTCCCCACCTTGCCATCCCGGGCTGGCCTGGGAGGAAGGTCCAGCCCTTGGTTATGTGGACACTGTAGTCAAAGAGATTTCGGTAGCATCACACTCAGTTCAGGAGACGTCTCTATCCTGGGGCTTCCTGCTGACAGTGCTCTACCATGGAGCTCACAAATTCAAGGTCTTGGCTAGGCCTTCAGCCAGGAACAGGTACTGGCACAGATTCGTGTTACTCACAATGGCATCAGCGTCACCTGGTACTGTTAAAAATGCAGGAGCACTGTCCCTATCCCAGGCCTAGTGATTCGAATCTGCACTTTAACAAGACCCCACATGACTTGGATCCGCAGTCAAGGTTGGGAAGCTCTCGCAGAGACCATCCTCCCCAGGTGTGGCTCACGGCCCCCGCAGCCTCTCATGGCCCGTGGCAATTGCTGGCCTTTTAGGTGGTACACCTGCTCTTCCTGAGGCCTGCAGGTGAGGCTCATGTCCCCAGTGCCTCTGACAGTATCAGGGCTGAGTGTAAACTCTCTTGGCGTCTGTTTTTTGCTGAGAATGGCTCACATGGAACCCCCCCACCTTTGCACCCTCACACTCACTTATTTGCAGAAAGGCTTCCAAGATTCCAAGGTGAACAATTCAAAAATCATCCCTCAGAGTATGTCTTAAAAATGCAGCTCAACTGTTCCCTTGTAAATGCACGTGCGCGCGTGCGCGCACGCGCGCGCACACACACACACACACACACACACAAACACACACACACACACACAGGACAGCCTTTAAGAGAGATTGTCGGTGTCATGGGATCTTAACCAGGGTCTATGGATTGTGGTTGGAGCTTTTGGGGGAGTCCGTGAGCCCCCAAACTAATGTATGGAATATGTGTTTATGTGCATTTTCCTGGTGAGAGCGAGGGTCTGTGCCTTTGCAGATTCTGGAAGGGAGTCTGTGACCTAAAGAAGTCGAAGTACCCTTGGTCTCGCTCCAAGTCTGTTTCTTGGGATTTATTTAACACCTTGCTATTTGGAGACAAATCAGGGACTAACTGAAGGGTTCTTTATGAAAACAACTGCTGCCATTTAGGCATGGCTTTTCTTTCCTCTTTCTGCTCCTCTAAATTTCCCTTTGTTCTTCCTATTATCTCTATCCAGGGCTATTTTCAGGGCTGATTGGAAGCAGAGAGTGTGTCTGGCGACACGGTGACAGCAGAGCATGTTTGCCGGAAAAAGCATGGGCTCTAGTGGAAAGCAAAGGCAATTAGGCTTCAGAATTGGCCCGTATTCCTTCCTTCCTTTCTTTTTAACAAGTGAACCAGTGAAGCCATTTCTAGAAAATGGCAAAGAGCAGATTCAGGCCTGCAATTTCCTTGTCTCTGCCAGATGGATGTTCTGGGATAGGCGCCATGTCACCGTGCTCTGGACTGGACCAGGCATTCTGGTTTCAGGGTCTGATTCTCTATTCAGCCCCCACGGGCTTTGCTGTGCCACGGTGGGGGGCACCTCCGGGGTGTCTGAGCCCACTACTCTCAATACTGTGCCTTTAACCTGCATGGCTGCAGGAAAGACATTCATGACGTTGACCCTGCAGCCAGCAGCACTTCCAAGGACCCCCAGCCTGGCTCTTGCTCCCCAGTTTCTGACCCTGTGGTGGCCTGACCTCTCGTTTCTGCACACAGAGGGCTGGTTCCTTGCTCTTAAAGGTAGAAATTGCATTTTTTATATTTGCACCATGGCTATCCCCAGAATGTGGCCCTCATTTCACCTCAACCCTTCCCACCTCTTCACATCCCTCTGGCCACTTCTAATCATCAGTCCCTTTAGCCCTTGCCAGGCCTTGCCCATTGCAAGGGGAGATCTGGCCAACACCGAGTCTTTGCTTTAGCCAACAGCTTTACTTACTACCCCAGGTACACCTGTGATCCCTACCTCTGTGTCTTGGCCAACATATTTGCCACCTTCATGATCTTTGTCCTTCATCAAATTCTAGCCCTTCCAAGTCTACTTCCCTAATATCTCCTTCCTAATAGAGAGGTATTTGTCCAACTTTGTTTCAGGACTAGATTCTCCTTTAATTTGCGAGGGAGCCTCTGAATCTCTTCCTGGGTAGGGGACTCATTTGCTTGAGAAAGCCGTATTCATCACTGGGAACCTGGGTTATTGGCACTCTCTTCTCTGTGTATAGCTGAGATCTGTCACTGAGTCTTCTCTCCACTGGCATCTGTCCACTGGGACTGCACACTGGGTAGAAGCACCGGCCTTGGAATCAATCAAGTGAAGTTCAAATTTCAGCTCTCTCATTTACTGGCTGTGTGACCTCAGGAAAATCACTTAACCTCTCTAAGCATAAGTTTTCTCATCGCAATTTCTACCTTTAAGAGAGCTCATAATAATACCTATTTCTGTAGGTTATTGTGATGATTAATGATCTCTGAGGCACAGAGTGGGCGTGTGTTCCTGGAATAGAAGCTCTTGTTATAATTTTGCTTTATGCCTCCCTTAAAAGTCTCATTTGGCCTTAAATTGCTCTTATTTTGTCTCATTTTTCAGATGTGTGTCTCATTTACCCAACTAGACTGAGCTCTTGGAGAGCAGGGAGATAGCTTCATCTCTGTCCCCACTCCACTGTTCCTTAGGAAAGATGGGTGCACTTGTCCCATAGGTACTGTGCTTGGCAATGGGTGGTTGATTTGAACCAATAAGAAAACACTTGCTCCATGCATACTTGGAATAAAGACAACTTGCAAATAGTTTAGATTCAAGATTAATTCACCAGTCCTGGTGGGTTTGTACTGAATGGGACAGTGACTATTTTTCAAACTATCTCTTTTCTCTCTTGGCTTTGAAGAGATACAAAGGTGGAGCTCACTCCACTGAATGAGGTGAGGACAACTCCCAGCACTTTTCTGAGAAGCTGTGGCATCTATCCATGAGCCAGCATGACCGTGGGTGATGGCACTGCCAGTCTGAGAGCTGGGGAGGAATTTGCATGCAGCCAGCCCCTCCCTGGAATGGGGATGGGAGGCACTAGGAGGTACATGGAAGTGACTCTGGGTGATTCGTGTGGAGCATTGCTCATAGCCGTGTTACAGGTCGCTTGGCCCTCGTGGGGAGCAGATGCAGGGAGCGCCTTGGCCGGTCAAGTGCAGTGGTTAGAGGGAGCATGCTTCTGGCTTCGTGCTCACTGTGGAGGGTCCCAAAGGTAACGTCCTGAGCTGCCGAGATGCACAGAAAACCGAACTCCAGGGGGAGGCTGCCTGGGCCACTGCTCCTCTCCCTCAGGTTTCTGCCGCCTGTGTGATCTTCTGACACTGAGGTTTGTTCGTGTCTGAACCTCTGGGAGTGAGCTCTCCCAGGGAGAGGAGGCTGTGGTTTTTCTTCAGTGTGATCAAGGCAGACTGGGGGGAGAAAGAAAGTGTGGAGATTAAGGACTGGCTGCTTTAATGAAGAGAACTGATCTTTCCCAGCTTACGTGCCACCTAGGCTTCTTGCAGTGAGTGGGTTGGTATTCAAGTAAAACATTTTATTTATTTATTTATGGCAAAGGAAATTGGATCAGGGGAACATGAAAGGTGGGGGAGCGAGCTGCAGAAAGCCGAACTCATAGAAGGCACCACTTTGAGCCATCACTGCTCACAAACCAGGGAGCAGAGCAGCTCATTAGAATGCGGCTCTGCCAGGGTTCCTGGGTGTAAAGTTTCAACTCTTCACGGGACCGCTTAAAGAGGAAAAGGAAATAAAACTCAAATTGGACAGTGGTCCTGGGGGACCAGCCATGCTCATCTGCCTTACGGGTTACTTGCCTGCCCAGGGAGTGGTCGCTCACCTGGGCGATGACACTTCAGCCTGACCATTGTGGTGGGCAGTGGGGAGGCCCTTCTGCCCACCAAGTAAAGGGCAGCAGCCGAGAGGACTGGAACCCTAGCCAGCGGGGTTCCAGAGCCCCAGGGAGTTTTTCTGGTTGCAGCCTGGGGTATTGTGTCAACCCCAGCAGCCATCTCGTGTCTAGAGAAACGGACACAGGTGGAACAAGCAGAGGCCATCCGCAGAGCATGCTGAAGCAACGAGACCATGCTGAAGGGCTCCAGGGAGACGAGACATTGCAGGAGCTCGTGCCGCAGGGACCAGGTGAGCAAGACCTGGAAGGAGGAGCCTCTGGAGTCTGACGAGGAGCTTCTCACCGGGAGACAAGGATCGCAGTGGTGGTATGGCAGGGGACTTGTCCATTTTCTGTCCTTACCCACCACCGCGTGGAGACCAGCTCAGGGAGCTTGCAGGGAGTAGGCTATCGGCTGCAAGAAGAAAAGGTCCTGGGACTCTAGTTGCTGTTTGAGAATAGCCCCCTGGGGGAGCAGTGACTGGTCCGTGAGAAATGAGTGTTTATGATTGTGTGAAGCTTGTTCGTGTCGCTAGTTAGTGTAGCCTGCCCCACACAACGCTTAACTCTGCTTCCAACTTCATGGAGTGTTAGCCCAGCCCATGGACGAGACTCATTCACTCAACAAACACTTTTAGAGCACTGGGTGTGTGCTCAGCAGACAACGGGGCTGGCCTGCTGCTCTAAGCAGACGGTGACAGAAAGAACTGCAGGGTACCAGGGGAAGGTCACAAGGATGAGACAGAAGTCCCCCTAAGGTGGGTGAGCACGAACCAGGCCCAGGTGCCAGGGAGAAGACACTGACCTTGCTTGTTCAGCTCCAGGTCTGTGCCTGTCAGCTGTGGGCGGGAAGAGCTGGGCAGTGTGCTTAGTTTGGGTCATCGGACTTCAGATCGGACATGGTGTCTTTGGAAGACGTCATATCCCATACCCAGGTCACCCTCACCTGGGCCCCAAATCACTGGGAGAGGCTCCTTGTGAGACACGAGTGCATCTTTCCCCATGAATGATAAATACAGTCCTTTCACCTCCTGGCTTTTACATGGACAAAGGAAATGGAAAGAAATGACATTCTCTCCGCGTGCTTGGTGGGAAGCAGGTGCCCTGCGCAGCGGCTGGGCTGGCAGCCGGCCCCGGAGACGCCAGCGCCTCTCCCCCACTGCCCACCAGCTTCTCCCAGGGCCACCTTGGAGGCTGCCGCGCATGCATCTTTAATTTTTTCAATTAACAACAATATAAAACAAATGGAGTGGGGTTTTAATTATTCATAGCTCATTTAGGAATAAAATCTTTGTAAACTAAAGGAAGAGGAGGGCCATATTACCCGTTCTTATATAAAAAAGGAGAGCCGGGAAAAGGGAGGAGGAATCAAATATATGGTGAAGGAAAGAGAGCTGATTCTGGGTGCTGAGCACATAGTGCAATGTATAGACGATGTCATGTAGAATTGTACACCTGGAAACAATGCAATTATTATCAACCAATGTCACCCCAATAAATTTAACAAGGAAAAAAAAATAAAGGAAAGGAGAGGACACGTTCTTATGGAGCCATTTCTACAGCTCTTCCTTTGTCCATGCGGTTAGAGACCAGAGCGTGGAGTGGGGGCGAAGCACCACCTCTGCTGGGTGGGAATGGGGAAGGAAGGTCACAGGGCCACCTGTACCCCCATCCTGGCCTGGTCACTGATGGCCTGTGTGACCTACAGCCTATTGCTGTCCTTTCCTATGTCCACATGACCTGTCCCTGCTAAAGGGCCACAACTGATTAGGGCTACTTGGCTTCTATATATACCAGTATTGACAGAGCACCTTGGGGTGGGGACACTGCCAGGACCCCTGAACTTATGGGAAGTCTACCCAATAAACACGCACCTCTATACACCCACTGTACCTACACATCCACACATCCATGCACAGAACAGCCATGGAATCCTAGGTTGAGCTCGAACACCTTTGAGGTCTAAACTTTGTAGCTTAAGGATCTGGGTTCAGAGGAGGGTGGCCAGAACCAGATTCAGAAGAGGCTGCTCCTGAAGTCAGCCTTGAAAGATAGGGAGGGCTGACATGAAGGCGGGAAAGAAGAAAGGACATTCTAGGTGAGTGACATGCAGGGCAGAAGAGCAGGGGGAGGTGAGACTCGTCCCTGAGGGTGGCACATCAGGTCCATAACACAGGGTGTAGCTCTGTGTGGGATCTGGGCTCTCATTTCTCCCTTGGACTTCCTGCTATTGCTCTGGTTCAGACCAGGATTCTGGACCCCCTGCTTCCCTCAACCTTCAAGCATCTCTTTGAGGCATGTGTTCTGAAGGATCTCTCATTTGCCTACCCTCTAATGACACCCCATAATCTCCAGAGTTAAGTGCAAACGTTCACATCAGGGCAAACCAGGCCTTCTATGTAGCAGTTCTGCCCCCTCCTGCCTGTCACTGGTAGATTCTCCAGGTACAGCTCTCCTACTCTTTTGCCATCACACGTGCCGTTTCCTCTGTTTGGAGAGCCCTTCCCCACATCTGTGTGCCAGAAGATCTTGTTCATTCTTGAAGGCTCATGTTAAATGCCCTTTGTCTGCAAGAAGCTTTTTTTGTTCCTCCCAGTACTTAAAGTCCTGTACGAACTTGATGCTTGGTGAATGCTTGCTCAATTGGCTTCAGAGGTATGAAGATTGTAGGTAGGGGGTAGTATGAGATAAGATTGGATTAGGAGGGTGAGACAGTCTATCAGGATTCTTCGTTGTATGTGTCAGAACCCCAGAGCTGTCGCTTAAGTACAAAAGAGATATAATGAATGAAACCACAGAGTAGGCAGGAGTGGAGCCAGTCTCAGAACTCCCTAGTCTTTATTCCCCCACTTACCCTCTGCTTCTTTCTGTGAGAGAGCTTCATTCTTTCAAGCTAACTGTTCCCATGAGGTGGAACCAAGGATACAGGTAACTTTAGGCTTAGATCTGGACAGCCCCCAAGCACAGAGAAGAGATGGGTTTTTCTCCACCATATCCATTTAGAAAAATCTCTCAGAGAAGGCATCTTATTGGCCCAGTTTGAGGTATGTGCCCATGCCTGAATCATTTATGTAGCTTAGATGTGGGAAGCTATTACTGCTCAGCTTGGGTTATCTAGCCACCCTGTTGATGAGAGAGAGTAGGTGGTTTTTCCAGAAGAGTCACTAATCACACAGGCAGACAGGAATGGTCATAAAAATGTGGCATGAAGACAGAGACAGAATCCCAGATGCATGATCACGGAGAGAGCCTGGAATGAACAGTAGGCAACGTCAGACAGCAAGAAGGGATACAGGTCTGGGCACAGACAGTGTGGGGAACTGATTGGTGAAAGGGGTTTTCTCAGTTGCTCTTGAATTGTTAGCTTATTCCAAAGCTGAGGACGGGGACTGAGTACCTCAAATTCTACAGATGGAGTGTGTCAGCAACAGGGAACAGACGTCTCTTCCAACCCTGATCCCAGCAGTTGGCACACTCGCCTGACCCTATGGCTCCAGCTTCCTCCTCTGTAAAAGAAGATGGCTAGTAAGAGGGACCCTGTTCAAGGTGATAGCAGTGTGATGTTTGCGGCAAGAAGGCTTTCCTTGTGCTCCGCCGAAGCCACCTGAGAAAGGCCTCCATACAGTGGCTTGTCTCCAGTGGTCAGGATTGCATGGGGGGTAAGAGAGATCTTGGGGGGACTTGACCCACGACTCTTGGAGTTTCAGAGTCTACCTGACCACAGGGGCTCGTGTCTGCTTATCCCTGGAGATTTCTGAAGTCGGGGTTTAAGGAAGAGACCTGGGGGTTGGGGGGTGGGTGGTGGGTGGGTGGTGCCTTGAAGAAAGAGAATGAGAACACGGGGCTGTTGTCTTCTGAGGACAGGAAGAGAGGCCTCAGGGACTTCCATGCCCCCTGGGAAGGACACGGAGAGCAGGACTTGAGCCCTGGGGTTCCCAGGTGTAGCTGCTGGGGTGCAATGGGGCCGTCTGAGGAGCAGCTGGGCTGTGGACTCCCAAGGGGCCACAGGAAGCTGTTCTCAGTGATGGAGTGAGTTGTGGTGACACTGGACACAGCCCCAGGAGAGCTGCCGACACCATCTACCTGATTACATATTGCGGCCATACCAGTGGCTAATGAGCCAGATGGAACCAGGGCAAACTCAGGGACATTGCCCCAGTGCCACAGGTGACCATGAGAGAGGACACCAGCCATCTCCCCCACCCTGAGTTCTGTCTGGAAGAGAGATGAGAGGAGCAGTGAGGGGGAAGCCAGGGCTGTGTCCTCTCTCGGGCCAGGCAGCCTGTCCGCTCCGGGTATACACCCTGTGGGCTGGACCAGCTCTCCAATAGTGGAGACTGACTGGAGGCCAGTGCGGTCTACTTCAAATCACGTGACAGAGGAGGGTTTTGACAGAGCATGTGTGAAGGCAGCGATGGAAAGAATAGAGCACTTCCATGATTCTACGTCACCTAACGGAGACTGCTTAACAAACTGAGTACTAACCAGCTGAAATGCCACGGTGCGACCATACCAGTTGGTCATGGTGGGCGTCTGTTCTGACTGGTGTTAGACCAGTAATTACATGTTCTGAATGTCATAGTCAGGTATAATCACAATGGCAGGAAGTAGTCACCAAGGCAGTCACAGTCAGAAATGGCCAGGTCTAATCCAACAGCCCTAATCCTAGGAACAGGCCATGATTGTGCACAGGATAGCCCTAGGCCTGGGAAGTCGTGGGAAGGCTCACAGGTACGGAGGTCTTGGACAGCTGCCTCAGAGGCACAGGCTCGGACCCTGAGATTCAAAGCAGAGAGGCACGAACAGGGTGCACAGACAGGTCCTACTCATAGTCACGGCAGAACAATACAAACATGCACGAACTCAGAAACCAGCTGCCCTCGACCCTCCCTGCCTGATGCTTCCAGGACATGGTATTTCAGAGGGACGGCCTTTTTGTGTTCTGGGGACGAGCAAAGGGAACTCCGTGCACTAAGGTCCACTGCTTGTTCCTTGCTCCCTGGCTTTACTTTCTCCCTGGGAGGCTGTCCTGTTTACTCCAACAGGTGTGGCAGGGAGATGTCAGAGACCAAAGGTCATGGGAGGTAGGCACGCTATGGGAGGGTCAGGGGGCCAAGATGAAACAGGCAGGGTTTGGCTCTAGGTATCATTGCTGTTGGGCGTGGTTATGCATGTGCAAGCAGGCCCCCGGAGAGTGGGTGCTGGAGAGCTCTCAGGCAGAAAGCCACTGGGCTCAAGTGGCTTTCTCTAAGGAGGTCCCATCCCTGGCTGTGCCTGGCTTGGGAACAGTGTCCTGAAGTGACGTGAGGACTCACCCAAACCACATGCTTGTCAACAGCAGTATGTGGAGGAGGATTTATAATGAAGATATTAATAGAGGCTAGATGAGGAGACTGTAATGAGAAAAGATCTAGAAATGGTTACCAGACAGGGATTAGAAGCTTGATAACATATTGGGTTCTATTACCAATTTCTAACTCCTTCTCATGTAGATAATGATCTCTGCTCTGGTCCAGTTAAGTCTTCATTTCTCCTGGGTATCTTGTGCTGGTCTCATCCGATCAGCTCTGGGTTTAAAATTTTGACCTGGAGAAAATTTGTGTTCTTGCTCCTGTACTTGCTTCAAGGTCCTTTATGGACGAAATCGTAGCCGTTTTATTGTTGAGGAGCTGTACATCCTTGAGTCCCTCTGTACGTGGCTGTGAGAGCCTTCTTCCATGTTGGACAGTGGCTTCTCTGCCTCTTGGCTCCATATCACAACATTTCACACCTGCAGGCTGTGTTTACTGGATAGAAGTCTCTGTTTGAGTGAGCTGTTGACTGAAGTCCAAGATTACAGTGTATTCTTCCATTGGCAAACATGGTCAGTGTAGTAATTCTTATATACACCACAAAGTATCTTCATTAGCATGAAGCACTGAAAAGTTTCCGGTTCAACCATTTCACTTCCAGTATCTCCCGGGCTGCACCTCCCCTGGGGTTATCTGGGGATCTGTGGTCCCAGCCTCTCAGAAGCTCCATTATGTCCCTGCAGTCATGGCCATGACTTGCAGTGAAATCCTGGCAGACATGTGGAGACTTCTGATTTTCTGGTACATTGGTCAGCTCCCGGATTTGCTAGGGATTCTCAGAGGACACTTTTCTCCATCCCAACAGGTTCTGTAATTTCAGTTGTGCCCTTTGAACCCAGAGCTATTCTAGGGAACCAGAGAGGCATTTATCGAGGGTAGACAGGTGCCAGTGAACATGCTTGGGGTTGAGGTTGCCACTGCAGGCGTGGCTGGTCTTTGTGAGGTTTGGTCATGCATTGAAGGTTCTGCTTAGAGAGAAGGAAGCCTTTGTTCATGGCTCAAGTCACCAAAGCCTTAGCACTGTTCCTGTGACCCAGGCATGTGCACAATGGCATGACTGGGAGGCATCCCTGGAGTGACAAAATCCCGGAACTACACAACCTGAAGAGGCTGGTTTACCTGTCTGTCTATGGCCCCCCACCCTCCCTCTGTGTCTGGCACAAGGCACAACATAGTACATAAGGGTGAAACTCAGTCATGCTCGGAGGTCTTGCTTCCTCTCTGGACCTCTTGTTATGATCTCAGTTCTGTTCTCTTGGTTGCCAAGATGTCCCCTGGGGAGGTGCTCCAGACTATGCAATGTTATTTATTATATTGATCACCCGTAACATCCCCCAAAGGCTCAATGTAGAGGGAAATGGCTGGTCCTAATGGCCCAATTAGGTTTATTATCTTCTGGCTCCTGATGTAATGTTTCTGTCGTAGACTCTAGCACAGGAGCCTGCTGTGGGGCAGGAGCCAGGATGGGGGATCTGGGACCAGAGCTGTGGTTCTAGCTCTGCCACCAGCTCCCCTTGTGACCTTGGGAGAGACTTGCCTCCTTTTTGGTCTTGGTCTCCTAATTCTAAAAACAATAAAGACCATTTATGGAATCCCGGGGCAGTGGGAAAATTGCATTATGTGAATCATCTCGTTGCAATCTCCCAATAAACCGATGAAGTAGGTAGGTACTGTTAGTCTACCAAGGCGAGGAAACTGAGGCTCAGAGACATTAAGCAACTCACCTGGGTTCTTACTCCTGGGAAGCCATAGACTAGTTTGAAACAAAGATGTATGAGCTCAGAGCCAGCCCTCGGCCCTCGTGCCTCTTTTGCTGCTCTTGGGGAGCCTGTGACCTGGTCAGAGGGACAGGGTTTGCTGCCAACCTCGATGCTACCCCAGCAGCTCCTGCTGTCTGCATCAGGTCCATGAACATCGCCAAGGTCCATCTCGTTTGGGGGTGTGTAATTAAGACTCCAGCTAGCCCGGACAGCATGCTTCTGAGTTCAGAACCTAGTTACATGTTTATACTGTATTTGGATTTATATTTACACTTCATTAATATGTAATATTTATGTGTCTAAACATATTTTTATTATTGGATAAGACTAGTTTCTCCTCGTCATGCCTCTTTTTTTTTTTTAAGATTTATTGTTTTTGACAGAGAGAGAGAGAGATACAGAGATAGAGATACAGAGATAGAGACAGAAAGAAGGGGGAGGGCCCAGAACAGTCTCCATAGTTGCACATCATTAGTTTTTCCACAGTTTCATTCCACAGGTGGGCAGGGCTGCACAGGGCAGGAACTGGGCCAGGGTCTTGCCCCAGTGAGAACTGAACTGGGGGCACTCCCCAGTTCAGCATATGGGCCCGCACGGGCCGGGGCCAGGACTCGATCCTCGGTCCCTGGGGCTGCAAAGTGAGCGCTTCACCCACTGAGTCATCCCGGCTTCCCCTCGTCATGCCTCTTGCCTTCCTACGTCTTGTGTTCAGCCTGGGTCCAGTGGGGGCTGTCACCTTGGAGCAGCCCTCAGAGAGCCTCGCTGGAGCAGAACACAGCCTGTTTGTAGTGTGGCCACTTGACATGGTACGATAGAGATTTATGGGAGGTCACTGTGGAGAAGAGGTTGGAATAGGAAGAGTGAGAGTGAGGAAAAAAGTGGGAAGATGATTTGAGGTTCATTTTGGGGATAGAACCTCAAAGAGTTTAGGCAGAGACTTAGTGGCTGTCCCAGGCCCTGCGTCACGCTGAACCCTGCTCACTGAGGATTGTGCTCTCCTCGCGCTGGAGTCGAGGAGCCTGCCGCTTGCAGCCCTGGCCCTCTCTTTCCCTCTTTCCCACCCCATTTGTTAGCTTAAACACCTGAGTCCCATCCAGGTGCATGAGGCCTGGGGCCACGCTTGTGTTGGGATTCCTGGCAAGTTGTTTGCCTTTTCCCTTCATTCTACTATAGTATTAGTGCCTCTTGAATTCAGTTTGCACATTTATCTAATAAGGGTGGCCCCTCAAATTCAGAGAGACTCCCACGAGGCCCTGGTAACTGGTAAGCACTGTGACAGCCCAGGATTCTGCAGAGAGAGGACAGGCATTTTGTCCTGGGTCCCCAGAGCCTGGGGGGCAGGACCAAGGGCTGCCAGGTGCACACTAATGATTGTTTTCACTGAAGAATTTTGGACTCCGCACTATACAATTTTCATCCTTTTTGCAAAATGAATGATAATTTGGGTCTGTCTTGACTGCTGGTTTTGCATTGCTAATATTGGTGGGAAGAGGATTTTGCCCAAGTTCCCTTAAAATATGAGAATTTTGGTCCAAAATATGTGAATTTTTAATTGCAGTCCTGGCAGCCCTGTGTGGGTTTTGTGTGTGGCGTCTGTTCGTTCCTCCATGCGCCTCCTTCAGTCTCTGCTTTGCCTCCCTGTCCTTTCAGGCCTTTCTCTAGGCCGAGTCTGCCCCCCGACTGTCCTCCCCATGCAAGGCGGAGCTTCCCCAGCAGCCTCCTGCTCTGTCTCCTGCTCCAGGGCTGGCCCAGCGGCCGCATCACCAGTTTCCATGACAAATGCTACTTTCCAGGGGCTCTTAACCGAGTTACACACATTTGTTTGGGCTTGGAACCCGACTTCCTGGGCTAGGCCTCAGCCCTCGCCATAGCCTTGTAGTTCCATGTAAAATCTCATTACTGTCGGTCTGGCCATTTTTCTGGTGGAGAAACTAGGTGGTCGGTGTGTTCAGATGCTGTTTATTTGTCATGTTTATAGTGCAGGGGCAGTGACTGTTAAAGAAATACCTTCTCTCCTCTGAACCTGCCCACTCCCACTAAGGATCACACGGAATATGCTGGTGCTCTCAGAGAGCCCAAGAAAAAGTACATTTCCCCTGCCCCCCAAGCCCCTTAGCTTTACACAGCAACGTGGTCTGACATTTAAAATTCATCTACACACTAAAGTTATTAACGTTCGAATGTTAGCACTGGAATATCCACAGTGACCTCTCCTCCCACACTGGTGTTTGATAAGGATTCCCGCCCTGTGTCAGAGCCGAGAGCAACTTAGTCATACTTGCTTTTTATTAATTTTAATACTGAGCCTCGTCTTGGGAGATCTCCAAGCGCTCTGTAGGAATGCTCTGATTTCTCCAGGCGAATGCAGAGGAGCCAGGAGCGTGCTACTGAAAACGGTAAGTATGTTTTTTTTTCTACCTAGAGAGACAGTGAAGACCCAGAGAGAAGCCAACAGGACTGTTAATAGCTACTTGGGGACCGTTGTTCTGGGCCTGTAGGGACCATACAGATTCCCCTGGTCATGGGCCACGAGCTCATGCCCATACATTTCTGCATGTCCAGGTGGACGTGCTAGTGCACATTGTGGCTACTGACCATCAGCTGGCCAATATCTCTCCACGGTGGTCAGAGGAGAGACGGCCATCTGGCTAAGCCTTCCATAGCATGGTTTACTGTACACACCTGTTAGCTTCTTGGTGACTTAAAACTGATGGTGTTATAAGACAGGCTTAGGAAGCATGATCACTAACTTCTCCAGCAGGCAAGATAGTCAAGGTAGGAAAGGCGTTCTAGAAGCTGAAACAGCATGAGTAAAAGAATGGTGAGAAGAAAGCAGGGGAAACGGTGAGGAAGTGGGTTAGCTAGAGCAGGGTACCTCTTTGGAAGCAATTACAGGATGAGGGCGGGAAGCTTTGCAAGAACCAGTTAATGCCTGTATAAGATGGCATAGAGTCTCTGAGGCTTTCTGAGGAAGCAGATGTCATGGTCACAACTGCACTTTGCAAGGATTAGATTGGAGGGTAGATTGAAGGGTGACACTGGAATTAGCTACGTCCAGGTGAGATTCTGGCTTTGAGCTCCTCCGCCTGCGGCTTTTCTGCCAACCTCTATCACGCAGGCTCCTTGTCCTTCAGGGGCTCAGCCTGCCCCTTATAAATTAGGGTTCTCCAGGGTCTGTCCTCTGGCTAATATCAGTCCTACTGTGCGCGCTCTCCCTGGCAGCCTTGCCCACTCACATAGCCACCATGATCGTCTGTGTGCTGTGGATATACCACACCCCATCTCCTGCCTGAACTTTGCATGAGCGCCAGTTCTCAGAACCCAACTGGGTTATCTTCCTGGCTCAGCCCCTGTGGATCCCTGCTGACAGGGTGCAGTAGCCACACATCCAGGTGAACAGCCCTGGAGGGCTCAGCACTTAATTTTAGGACAAACACTGTAGTTTTAGAAGATGCCCCATCTTTGGTTCGCCTATGTTCTAACTAGCATGCTTGAATCCCCCCCATCCCTGTTGTTTTTTCATCCTGAATTTTGTTGACATCTCCTGAATTTCTATCACCATCCCTCTGTTCATATTCTTCATCTTACCCTTACCTGCCACGCTTCTCTTTTATTTCTGCCTGCAGAAATCCTTGTTGTGCCCCAAACAGGTTCAAACGTCAGCATCTCCCAGAAGTTGCCCCTTCCTGTGAGCTCCACAGCCTCTCACTTGCATTGTTTAGTTGGGCGTATATGCCTGTAAATCAGCTCTGCCTCCCTCCCTGTCTCCTTTCTGCAGGGGAGGTGCTGGTTAAGGTTTTATGACGGCGTAGCCCTGCAAGGAACCAGACCACACTCTGAATATAAGGGGTGAACTTCATCCTAATTGAAGGGTAGAACTCCTGCCCATCACGATTCTATGAGGCAAGACCATCAAATCTAATGGGACCCTCTAGGTAAAGAGGGCAGGGGGCAAGATGGTCCTTACCAGGCAGGATAGGGCAGGCCAGAAGCTGGGAAGCGAGGAACCCAGGCAGGGCCCATGCGTTTAGGTGTGTTGGCGTGAGGTTAGACAGCCGGAGTGGCACAGTTTCTGTACCTTGGGAGGGAGGTGACCTGGGTGGATCCAGTTCCTGGGGTGTGTGAACTTCAGGGTCTTAGGCTTCCCATTCTCTTCCTCCGTATTTACCCATTTGTACTGTCAGCATCCAGCAGAGACTTTGTGAACTGGATCTGTGTCAGCTGAGCTGACAGAAGCCAAGAGGAGTATCTGATGATTGGGTGACAGCAGGAGCCTCCTGGGGCTGGGTGGTGTATGTCCTGAATGAGGGCCTCTCACTCCAGCCCCCTCAAAGATCCTTCCTCAGAGCAGAACTGCCAAAATGCTAGGTGTTGTTTGACTAGGAAGGCAATTTCCTTCTTGAAGAATAGATGTCTGCCATCTTATCTGAGCCTGGAGCTCGAGCATGGGCTTTGCTCAGAGCAGGCTTAATAAATACCTTTTATTTTCTTCTCATCTTTCCTCCCTCCCCTTTTTCTTCCAGCTACATAAAACACACCTATTGTGGAATGAATATAAATTACCAGTTTGAAAATGAGCATTCAGTGAGAAACAAAAGTCTACGCACTTTTGCGGTTGATGGCTGTGTGCGTGTGTGTTGGTGTGTGTTGTGTGTGTGTGTGTTTTGGTGTGTGAGAAAGAAGGAGAGTAGACAAGAGGTCCCTTGGGTAGAGTTTACTGGCCAGGGGGGCGGGGCAAAGCCAGTTCTGGACAGTAGCGGTCTTCACTATCTTTGTCCTTCAGATGTGCTCCAGCCCTTGATCGGGGTCTGCTTTTCTGGACTGTGACCCCGTGGGACTTCAGTTGTGAAGAAGGATTAATTTGGGAGGAAGTGGGTGCTTCTCTCCCTGTTTCTGCCAAATGTGTATTTCTTCACTAACAAATGTAGTTTGCTTCTGTTCAGTGACAGGTTCTCTGTAGGTGATTGTCTCACACATGGCCCTGCCCTCTGCTTTGTGTCCTTCATGGACACCATACATGATGTCACCTGTTTCCTGGCGGTGACCTTGCATTTGTCAGTGAGAAGTGAGTTCCTTGGCCGTCCTCCCTCCCTCAGTATCGAGCTTTGTCAGTGATAAGGCCCACCCCTCCCTGAATAAAAACCACTGTAACATGAGGAAGCACTCCTGTATGTTTTCATGCTGCTCTGGAAAATGTTCAATGAAATAGCTTTAAGGCTTTACTATTTAAGGCTGTAAGGTTTCTCTTATAGTGCTGTGACTGGAGAGTAAAAAAAATCCCATTATGCATGACGATAAAATTATTCAAGTTATTATGTGAAATATATAATACTCAAGATACATATTTATTTGTGTACTTACGCAAAATCTCACAAAAAGGCAGGGAGATCCAGAACCGACATTTCATCAGCCATCAGGGGGCTTGACAGGGTCCTAAAGAACGTGAACAGGAACCTTGGTTTTATCTTGAGGCCCATTCCCAATCCAGCGACTGGTTTAATTTTAAAGTTTCCTTTCAAAATGTTTTTTACAGTGCTTATTTATTTATTTACTTGGTTATGGGGCATTGGAGAATAAGGGCGTGACTTGTGAATCTATGCATTCATAGTCTGATGTGGAGGTGTGTTAATTTGTTATTTGATATGGCTACAGTTATTTCCCAAGGATAAAAATCCACAGATATGACAGGTAGTTGCTATTAATCTTAATTATCGCAATAACCTTCCTATAAACAATAATTGTCTGGCTACCCTATCACGTGTTTATTTCATTACTGACAAGAGAGATCTTTAAAATCTCATGATAAATTAATGCTTTTACCATTAGCTTCAATGTGTTGACCATAAAGAAGAAAAAATGATTGTTCAGTTTCTAAAACTGTTGAAAAAACTCTTTCACTCTAGTTCTAATATTCTAGATGTCTTATTCTAATATAAATCTTAATTTTTTATTTTCTTTCCATCAAACTTCTTCTCAATTTTGACACTTTCTCTGTTTTAATAGCTTTTGTTTACTAATTGCCTAGGGCAAATGCGTGTGTCTGTTTTGTAATGATGTTTATAGGAATCCCCAAAGGATTTAGTGATTGGTCTCAGTGATGCAAATTCCAGTGTTGTTGATGAGTTATTATTATTATTTTTGCCTCAAACCACAGTAGATCAGTTTAGCATTGTCTGAAATAACTAGGGGCATGTGTTTACCTCCCATTTCCAGATGTATTGTGAGCAATTGAAAGCTTAGGACACTTGCCCGAGATACCTAGTAGATTAGTTATAGAAACAGGACAAGAACATACATATGTGTGGGTTGCCAAATGTTCAGTCTCAAAACAACACTGCAACAATCAGTAGGTAAGCAAAGCTGAGGTTCTTGCTTATCGTGACGAGCGTGCCAGTGCGGCAGAGGCTTGCTGCATCTCACTGGGGGAAGAGCAAAGTTGGAATATTTACAGTCTTTCAAGTCTGGTTTAAGGTGGATCTTTTAGCAAATTAAGTAGGTAAGAATCATGACTTAGTTGTTTAGGATTGGTAAACACACCAAGGTGAGGAGTTTGAGGAGAGGAGGTCAAAGGGTCTTGGGGTATAAACTGCCATTTGGTGCTTTATATTCAGAGTTGATTAGTCTTTCAGGAAGTTCCTGGTTTGAACAACTTTTACCTTCCTAAGCAAGAGTCTCCTGCAAAAGTCATGTGAATGTGGACAGTGAGTCATGTGGTCTGATTCTTAGCATGTCTGTGTTTAATTATTTCTGCATTTAGTTACTTTTCATTCATCTTTAGATTTTTGTTGATTTTGTACTTGCACCACCAAAGGCGGTTTGTTTCACATTAGCGGTCAGCGTAGCAGAATTTCCTATCCCCTACCCCAGAGACACACACACGGAAACAGAAACAGAAATTTCAATGCCTGTTGACCTTGAGTCATAAAGTCAAATTTGACCTTCACAGACATGCTTTTATGTGCAAGGTGAAAGCTACCCTCGTTGAAACCCTGTTTCCCTGGACTTGAGAAATTCATGGGGCTATTTGGGCTAAAGTATTTGGTGCTTGAATCTTTCCAGCTATTGAAGCAGTGGTTCTCAGCTAGTGCACCATGGCACACCAGAGAGGAAATTGGAAACCCTTACAGGCGAGCAGCCAGAATAGTGAGTAGTGTGTAAAATGAACTTTTGTAATGACCCACTCTGGTGAGGCTAGGAATGGAATGGGTTATGTGACACAGTGTAAAGAGGGTAGACTATGTTGCAAGAATGACCGCATCGTGACACATGTGTGTCATAGGGCGACCCATCATGTGTTCACTGCAAAACGCGAGAACTTTGCCTCCTTTGTACGTAATGGAGCAAGTCAATTGATCCACTCAGGTACTGACCCATGCTGAAGTAAGGAGAGTGACATTTTGCATGTGATGTAGTCTCTTCAAGTACACTGGCAAAAATTTTAACATTTGAAAGATTTCTTCTATTTCTCTTGGGTGAATTAATACCTCTGTGAACTATTCAAACTCCATTGTTTCTAGAATGTTCAGTAAGGTGTCAGGTCATCTTTATTGAGCTTAAGTTTTTTCATATAATTATACCATTGAATCAGCATTTACCAAGCAAGTCTTCCTATGATTGAAAATGAAAAAAAAATTTTATTTTTGATAATATAATTAATGGTTAATAAAATACATCCTCATTTATCTTCCCAAATGAGTGCATTGTGTTTTCTTTATGTACAGATCATTCTGAGTGGAAAGGGGGCTATCTGGTCATCATTATTTGGGGAACTAAAGCCTTTTTAGTAATTAAAAGTATATTTAGCCAATAACCACATGAAATAAAGCTCTACATTACTAAGCATTAGGGGCATTCAAATCAAAATCACAGTGAGAAACCATGTCAAACACATTAGGATGACTATTACAAAAACATAAATAAATAATTAAACAAGCGTTGGTGAGAATGCAGAAAAATTGAAATTCTTGTGCACTGGTAAGAAAGAATATAAAATGGTGTAACCATTGTGAAAAACAGTATGGAAGTTTCTAAAAAATTAAATAGATGACCCAGAAGTTCTGCTTGTGGTATGTACCCCAAATAAATGAAAATAGGGGCTAGAATCAATATTTGCACACTTACGTTCATAGCAGTATTATTCACAACAGTTAAAAGATGGAAGCAAGCCAAGTGTCCATTGACGATGAGTGGTTAAACGAAATGTGGCACATGCACATACATACAACGGACTATTATTTAGTCTTAGAAGGGAGGGATATTCTGACACATGGTACAACATGCATGGACCTTAGAGACATTATGACATTACACTTAATGAAATAAGCCAGTCATAAAAGGTGAAAATATGGTATGATATGAGATACCTAGAGTAGTGAAACTCATAAATAGAAAGTAGAATGGTGGTTGCCAAGGGCTTGGGGGAAGGGGATGGGGAGTCAGTGTTTAATGGGTACAGGGTTTCAGTTTGGCAAGATGAAAAAAGTTCTGGAGATGGAGGTGATGATGACTCCACAACAATGTGAATGTACTTAATGCCATTAACTGTATGCTTGAAAAGAGTTAAAATTGTAAATTTTATGTTCTATGTTTTACTACAATTAAAAAAAAAATTGGGGAAGCCGGGATGGCTCAGTGGGTTAAGTGCTCACTTTGCAGCCCCAGGGATCGAGGATCGAATCCTGGCCCTGGCCCGTGCGAACCCATATGATGAACTGGGGAGTGCCCCCAATTTAGTTCTCACCGGGGTGAGACCCCGGCCCAGTTCCTGCCTGGTGTAGCCCTGCTTCCTCCTGTAGAATGAAACTAGGTGGAAAAACCAATGACGTGCAACTATGCAGACTGTTCTGGTCCCTCCCCCTTCTTTCTATCTCTGTATCTCTCTCTGTCAAAAACAATAGAAATAAATCTTAAAAAAAATATTTGCTCTTTTTAAATCTTATTATTACTTTTTTGTTTTAAATCATTTAAACAGCTCTGGATCCAGAGAGGTGGGTTCTGGGAAAGGACAGCTCAAGTGAAGTACATGTGTGGTTGACACCGCCTAGCCAGCTGCCTATCTGTAGACAGAACTCAGTCTTATCCTGCTTCCATCAAAAGGTCACAAGGGACCCACTCTGTGGCCGTAGATGTGGGCTGAAGGAGGGGTATCAGTGCAATGGCAGTGATGGTGGGTGTTTGAGCCATCTGTTAGTGCAGCTCACTTGTGCCCTGTGGCTCTGTTTGTACCCTGATCCAGATGTATGACTTCGATCTTACTAGGGACCGCTGCTGTGCCCGCCTTGACCTTATGACTTGGTGAGCTGTGACCAATGGTGGGTGGTGCTGCCCACATGATCTTCTGGATGCCCCAGGAGCAGATTCTTTGTCTCTCCCAGGGCCCAGTGTCATGCTAGAAACTGCTTTTTGAGTGGTTTATAGTGCTCTGTTGCAGTTGGCATGGCCTTGCCCCAGAACTCCAGGGAACTATGCTGGATTCTCTTACAGTTTATTGTAAATGTAGGCTGACTAGATGTACTGTTTAAACAGGACAGTAAACAACAGTACTGTCCTGTTTCAAAGGGTACATATGGTCAGCCTAGTCTCATTGGGCTAAACTCAGGGTTACAGTGGACTGACCATATGTACTGTTTGAAATAGGACAATACCATTGTTTTCTGTCCCATTTAAAATGGTACGTCTGGTCAGCCTATGTAACTGTCACATGGTGTCCTTTCCCTCTACTCTCCCAGAGTGGTAAATGTATGAAAGTACCTCGCAGAAGAGAAGAGATGGGAGCGTATCTCTTGAGATCAGGACTGGAGGATGGGGGGAGCTGCCGAGGAGATCACTGTCTCTTTGAAGTGTTGGTTCTATGTGAGTTTTATGTAGACCAAGGGCATGTACAAGTGTTTCTTTGCTCCAAATAAGCATTAGTTAAAAATATTATCATCGCTTTTCCCCTCTGATCTAGACACTCATTTATTCATGCATTCACACCAGGCTTTATTCATTTGTTCAGTCAGTCCATCACTATTTCTTGAGCTCCTTCCACCTCTGGGGCAGACATTGAGCTCAATGTGGGAGGGGTGAAGGATCATGGTCTCTTGTCTTTGTATAGTTTGAGGCTTAATGGGAAAACAGACAACCCTGGATGATCAATGCTGTACCAGACGTGAGCACAGAGAAAGGGGCAACCAGCTCTGGGGAATTTTCTCTTGGTGGCTGTTAGCAGAGTACCCCCCCCCCCGGTCTTCATTCAGACCAATGTAAATAAGAAAATCCTATGGTTGGAAGGTGTAACTTCCTGGGTTGGTGTTTTGTGAATTTGTACCAGCAGAGCTGAACTGGGGGCATTACTCTGAGGCACTGTCTGGACCTGCCCCCAGAGCCAGGTGGGTGCCATCTCTTGGCCCCTGTCCATCCCAGGTATGGAGAAAAGGCCCAGGAAGAAGGGAAAGAAGGGGATGAGAGGAGAGGAGAGAGTGTTGAGAGGGAGAATGGAGGCCCCCACTGAGATGACCAGGGAGGAAAAAAAGGGACTTCTGTTTAGACATTGTTTTCAAATACCATTGAAGTGGCTTCTTCATTTTTATTTTCCATCTTGATGGGAATTTTGTTATTTTTATACTGTCACAGAACAAATGAAACTGTGACTTAAAGATCACAATGTATATAGCTGTTTCAATGTACTTTTGACAGTTCTATCACATTTCTGACAGGCACTGTATTTTTTCTCTTCTGGATATCAGGAATGGGAAGATGCTCTGCTTATGCGTGGACCTGTGTCTATGCCCAAAGCCTTGCTGGGCCATGGGGAAGCTTCCAAGAAGCTGTCCCAGGCTGCAGGCAACCCCAGGAATGAGGCCTGGGCTCCTGTGCGGAGTGAGAGGGGAGTGAGTGCAGGCAGAGTTGGGCTCTCAGGAGCTGTGGGGTGTCTGCATCAGCCTCTCAGCAAAACTCCAAGCCTGACTGCAAAGTCACACTGGTCATAGACGAAGAGGACACTGACGAGCTGAGTGGGGGATGGCGGTGGCAGGCTCTGCAGGGAGATGGGAGATGCACAAGTTGGCAGCGAGCAGTGAGGTCGGGGGGCGCCAGTCTTGCTGAAGAAGAGCACACTGAGGCTGGAACCCCCGCTGTCTGCACCCAGGTGACCTGAATATCCGTGGGCCTGGTTTCCCTTGTTTTCTGCGGAATGAGCAAGTGTGAGGCCTGAAGCAGGTAGGAGTAAGAAGAGGGAAATCTTCAGGTGGAAAAGCCCCCTGATGGCCTTGAATTGCCCACTGAGCAGTGGCCTGCTGGAGCACCACATCTAGAAAGCTCTCCCTGATCACCTGCACCAACTCCTGTGACCACTTTCTCCTCGGAAACCCCCAGACGGTTCCACAGCACGCTACTGCGAACTGTAATAATGGCTAACAGTGATAACGGGCTTGTCCTATGCCAAGCTCTTCCTGCATTAGCTCGTGTAACTCAGCACTGTTGTGAGGTTGGGACTTTCTGAGGCCTGTGGGTTAAATTAGTAATTTTTCAATTCTATTCCTCTACCTTACTGGGAGCCCAGTGTGGGCACGAGCTGTCTTATTCCCCCTTATGTACAGGCGCCTGAAGTCACTTGCTAGTTGAATGAATGAGTGTGTAAGTGAATGGACTGAAGTCAGGTACCAGGCCTTCTCATGAGACATGATTGTCCAATTTGATCTACACT
The DNA here is from genome assembly GCA_004027555.1 of Craseonycteris thonglongyai. NCBI lineage: Eukaryota > Metazoa > Chordata > Mammalia > Chiroptera > Craseonycteridae > Craseonycteris > Craseonycteris thonglongyai. Next base: position 29,418 of record PVKE010006044.1, read on the forward strand.
GGTTTCATACCTTATAGTTTGTGTTCTGAATCCTTCCAGCGGCCTCCTGACCTGTGAGTTAGTTCCTGAGGACTGAAGACACCTTTCTAAATGCCAGGATGAAATAGGTTTTCCAAAAGGCCCCGGAAAGGAGAGTCCATCATCAGTTGTCAACAAACTTCAACCCAGAGGCTGGGTTCATCCACTCTATGAGGCCGTTAGGGCTGACCAGACGTCCTGTTTTAAACAGGACAGAAAACAATGGTACTGTACTGTTTCAAATGGTATGTATGGTCATCCTACTGATACTCTGAATTTAGCTCAGTGAGACTCGGCTGACCTTACATGCTGTTTGTAGTGAGACAGCATCATTGGTTTTTGCCCCATTTAAAATGGGACATCTGGTCAACCTCACTTCAGGAGGGGTGGGGTGGGGTGGGATGAGAAATAGCTTCCAGGTCTAACGCATCGTTTCTAATGTCCACGACTTACAGTTATGTTTTGTCATTTGTCCCTATAGTGTGGCCATGCTGTGGCTTGTGGAAATCATGTTCCCACTGGAAACCACTTTGTTAGTCAACATTAGACATATACCTTGGACACCTGTGAGGTAGTAAGGACCATGCTTAGGGTGCTACAGGGCCTGCACCAGACAGTCGAGGCAGGACATGTGCTAAGACCCCCTCTTCTCCTCAGAGGTGGCATAGCATAGTGCTTGCTTGGTCTGCGTTCCAGAGCAGGACTGCTTGGGTTCAAGTCCTGGCTCTGACCTGCGCTTGCCTGTGACTTTGGGTACGTTACTTAAGTCCTCTGTGCCTTGTGTTTCTTCATGCAAAGAGTCACTCTCCTGGTATATGGGGGTTGAGCTTTTAAAAACGAATTAACATATACATACAGAAAAGGTACAAATACAAGTGTAGGGCAGATGAACTTTTCAGGGTGGACACACTGTAGAACCAGCACCCGGAATGTCACTATCACGTCACAACCCTCCTTCATGCCTCCTCAGAGCAGGAGAGGGTGTACATTCCCCACCCCACTAACCTCACGTCTCACCCCACAGCTTAGTTAGTTGTGCCTGTCCGTGAGCGTTACACAGAATCACATATAGGTGGTCTTTTGTATTCAGTTTCTTTCCCCCAGCGTCATGTTTGTGAAGTTTCTCCACGTTGTCGTGTGTAATTCGTTACTCCTTCCCAGTTAATTTGAAAGTGTTCTGGTCCCCTGTGCTGCTATGGCTCATGTCTTTTGATGCACACGTTTCTGCTGGACGCACAGCTAGAGAGGACATGGCTGGTCGTCACGTGTATGCTGGACTCCTCAGTGGCTGTGCAGCTGGCAGTGAGGGAGGTTTTCAGCCCCACGTCTGCATCGTCACTGGACATTTTCCTTTTCATTGTAGCCCTTCTGGTGGGCGCGTTGTTGTGCTGTGGTGGGGGTACAGTTTGCACACCGTTGGGTTGTTTGGAGAATGAAATACGTTGAGGTATGAAAGGTAGTCAGTGCCTGTGCAGAGGGAGTGAGGGCCAGCATTAGTCCGAGCTTGTTAGATGTCTTGGGAAGTGCGGCATGTCCTTGGGTGCCACTTCCCCTCAAGGAGCCACGGTAGATTTCTCCTGATTCTTCTCTGCCAGCAAGAGGGTGGTGTCTGTGGTTTGAGCTTTTCAGTGATTGCAGCTAAGACTCTTAGAACAGAGTGATTGCGGATTCCAGGGTCTCCAGTGACTGAGTGACGAGACAGACACTTTGCTTTCGAGAGTCCTTTGATGACTGGTTCCCTCGGGAGGGATTTCTTCCCTGACTACCCCTGGGATCTGGCAGAGAGCTGGGCAAGGGAGAGCTGCAGCGGGCTGAGTTATGTGCTAAGATAGGGTTTAGTTTTCTTCTTTTTTCTTTTTTACCAAGATGCTTCATGCTCAAGTCAGCATAGAGCACTGGGTGTTGGGGCTTAGTTCTTCAGCACCCTGTACCCCAAAGGTGTCTCCTGCTGCACAGAGACTGGGGTTGGGAAAGAGCAGGGAGAGGAGACCAGGTTTTTGTGAAGTTTACGCCAGGGAGCTGAAATGGTGGCCTGCTTTCCTGGGTCCTTCTTCCTCAGATTTCAAAGACATCCAAACTCCATCTACTTCATCCCTGCATGCAACCACAGCCAAGGCTGGTCTATACCACCTCCTAGTTCCCTTACCTCTATCCTCACAGCCTCTGCCTCGCATCAGACAATGATGGCTTATGTCTAGACTCTTGGGACAGCCTCCAGCTGCCTCCAGAGAGGTGCTTCCAAGAGAACCTGGCTGCATTTGTGTGCTAAGGCTGCCATTACAAAGTACCACCGGCTGGGTGGCTTACACAACCCAAATTTATTTTCCCACAGTTCTGGGGCCTGGAAGTCTAAGATCAAGATCCTGGCAGAATAGGTGCCTTCTGAGGCCTCTCATCTTGGCTTGCAGATGGCTGCCTTTTATCTGTGTCCTCACATGCTCTGCAGTCTGTGCCTGTCTGCGTCCTGATCTTTTTTTTATAAAGACATCAGTCATGTTGGATTATGGCCCATTCAAGTGACTTTATTTTATCTTAATCACCTGTTTAAAGACCTTATCTCCAAGTACAGTCACATTCTGAGGTCCTGGTTGTTAAGACTTCAACATAACAACTTCAGGGGATGGGGACACAATTCAGCTCATCACACTGACCATGCATTTTCCCTCTAGGTGACACATCATCTCCCCAAACACGACTTTTATTTTACTTTCTTGCCTTTGCTAGTGCTGTTCTCCTAGCTTCAGCTTCTCCCCTTCATCTTCCCTGTCATCTCCAAAGCCTTCAGCTCCGACCCCACGTCCACCAGGAAGCCTCCTGTCATTGCAGACTGTCTTCCTAGCATGCTTTTCCTCTATTCCACTTAGTCCCAACTTCCTTCGTTCGCTGTTAATCCAGAGTATGGTCTTTCTACTCTGCTTGACTATGTGCTCCTTGAGGACAAAATTCATGTTTTTCATTCACTTTTGCATCAATTTTATGTCAGGTGTGCACCTACTGATAAATAATATGGTTGGTTGATAAAAAACTGCCCTCCACGTGCCCTGTAAAAGGTTCCTTAAACACTAAATAAAATACCTCATTGGTGGGTTGGGGGTGGGTGGGGATGGTGGTGCTGTTATCCCCGAGTGGGTTCAGGAGCCTGTGACAAAGACATTTTCACTTTAAGAGGTGATGAATCCAGGGACCTGGGGAAGGTTTAAACACAAGTCTTAAATTATCTGCTCAGCTTTGATTAAAAAAAAATTTTTTTTTGCAAGATGCTGGGGCAGTGCTGGCAGCTGTTTGCAGAAGGGGTGCGTAAGAGATGAAGAGAGACAGGGAGTGGTTTATCTAGATGTTGCCTCATAGAAAAATTTGCGTGCACTGGGAAGGGTCTTCTCTGAATCAGAGGTCTGAAGAACTCCAGGTTCTGCCTCTGAGCTCTCTGGAAAGACATCTGATTTCTGTTCCTGTGTTTTTGTCCTTTTGCTGGGGATGCATGGAGCTAAGCCACTCTTAAGAACGGCCCCTCTGAGGAAGCAAAGGAAGATCAGCTATATATAGGCTGAAGTCAGACACGACCCACCTTTTCAGCCTGTCATTTATAGTGTATGATGAGAAAATGAACTTCTATTGCCACAGAAATGTGAAAGGACAGGAGACCAATTTTTCAGCAGCTTGGGCTTTGGCTTATGTGCTTTTGAAATGTCCGTGAAATGGTCATTTTGCTTTGCCAGAGGATGGCTTTCCCTGGTCCACAGTCAAGGATTCCCACGTCCTGTGAATATAGCTGTGGGTATATTCACAGCTGTATGGCTGATGGAGGGAGGGCAGTTTCTGTACCAGGGAAGGGGCAAAGAGAGACAGGAAGAAAGAAGCAGGAACAGAGTGGATGTAAGGCAGTGCTCTGGTTTTATAAGGCATCATGAGCAATGTCCAAAAAATGGCCTCACTCGAGGGGTGGCTTAAATTGAGCTCTTGACCATTATCTTGGCTATTGTTTGGGCTATAGCTCCTGGCCTGAGTCAGAGCCCTTGAGGGATCTCAGAGATTAATGACCACTTTCCACCCTTCAACAGACTGTATTTTTGGAGCTCTCTAGAGAACATGCAAAACTCAGTGTGTGCTCAATTAAGTAACAAACCTTTATCAAATATTTATTATACGCCAAATGCTGAGTTAGATATAAAGGTGAATAAGACACAAATGGTCCCTCGTCTGAATTTAGGGGGTGACTGTCACCATTTCAGGCCTCCATCCACACTCAAGCCTATACCTGAATCTATGCTTGCTCTTGAACTAAACCTGGATTCCTAAATTTGAATTTCTGACATAAATCCATGGTACAAAATAAGGTTGTTAGGGAGGTTATGTGGAATAGGATGAGAAGAGCTGAGGACAGACCCATGGGGAGGAAGATCAGCAGATGAAGCTAAACACAAAAAAGAAATGGGGAAATGAACAGAAAGAATAAACAGGAATCTAGGGTCATGGTAGTCTAGTTATTATGTAGTTTCAAGAAGAGAGTAACCAGTAGTTTCAAAAGCAGCAGAAACACCTGGTAATTAGGAGGCCACAGGTAAGTCTTGGGCTCTTATTTCAAAGGAGTGGAAGCAGTTGGTTCAAGAATAAATGGGAGGGGAGCAAGTGTAGACAGTGTGGGAGAGGGCTCTTTTACAGATGTTCACTAGATCAAGCTTTTAATTATGTTGCTCAAATCTTCTGAATCTTCGCTAATTTTTGTTCCCCTTAATGTATTAGCTGTTGAGAGTGGTGCTAAAATCTCCCAGTGTGATTACCGATTTGTCAATTTTACATGGTTATTCTGTCAATCTCCACTTTATATATTTTGCAATTGTATTCTTAGGTGTGAAAAGTGTTAGAATTGTGACATCTTCCTAAAAAATGTATATTTTTATTATTGGGAAGTCAGCATCTTTGTCTCTAATAATGCTTTTCCCTGGAAACTCCATTTTTTCTAGGCTTTTTGGGGTTGGTGCTTATCTGGCTTATCTTTCTTCTATCTTTTTACATACAATAACTGTCTTTTGTTGTGACTATATTTCTTGTAAACAGTATGTGACCAGATTTAGTTTTTCTAGTCAAACTGACAATCTGAGTTTTAATGGCAGAGTTTAAGTCATTATATTCCTTATGACTCCTGATGTATTTGGATTTATCCTATTTTTTTTCCTGTGCTTTAATTTCTCCTCTCCTTTCTTGCCTTTTTTTGCACAGATAGAATTTTCTATATTTTTCAATTATCCCTCCTCATTATTTGAAGGTTATATAGTTCCCCCCCCTTTTTAATGGCCACTATAAAAATAATTTTACGTATACTTTATCTAACAAAATTAATCCATAGCTGTATCCTTCTCCTGAATAATAAATACAAAGAATTTACTGTTTTAAAACTCATTACAACCTTCCATCATGTAGATTTCTTTTGTCTGAACTTTTAATTCCATTTTGATTATTATGAATCCAAATTAATCATAATTTCTTATTTATATTGCTAATATTTAGGTTTAGGCACCTACTTAAACATTTCTTGCTCATCATTTCTTCATTTCACTCCTTTGAGATCAATTTCTTTTTTCCCAGTTTTCATCCTTTATATTTGGAAGAAGAAAATTAATCTTTCAGCAAGAGTCTGTTAGTGATAAATTCTTTTAATTTTTTATTCTTATTCTTCAGGAATAACTTAGCAGGGTATAGATTTGTAAGTGGACAGCTACTTTTTTCTCAGGTCTTTGAAAAGAATATTCTATTGTCTTCTATTAGGGCTGTTAAGACATTTGCTGATCTCCTTTGCAGGTAATGTGTCTTTTTCATCTGGTACTATCTAGTGACAGTATAAACTGACCCCTAAGTGCTATTTTTTGTTAACTTTTCAAAAACATCACCCTAAGTTTGTTTGTTTTTAATGATTTATTTCTATTGTTTTTGACACAGAGAGAGAGAGATACAGAGACAGAGACAGAGAGAAGGGGGAAGGCCCAGAACAGTCTCCATAGTTGCACATCAACGGTTTTTTCACATAGTTTCATTCCACAGGTGGGCAGGGCTGCACAGGGTAGGAACTGGGCCGGGGTCTTGCCCTGGTGAGAACTGAACTGGGGGCACTCCCAGTTCAGCATATGGGTCTACACAGGCCAGGGCCGGGATTCGATCCTCGATCCCCAGGGCTGCAAAGTGAGTGCTTAGCCCACTGAGCCATCCTGGCTTCCCCTACCCTGAATTTTATATGATTGAAATTTTTGGGTTCTGCTTATTGAGTTATGACTGAGTTCTACTGGATTAATAAAACATAATTTCACTTGTATATTTTTTGATAAGATGAATAAAAGTCAAGGTTCTGATATTTTATTCCCATTCCCCAATGGACCATCTTGTGAAAAACATGGTTTTAACAGTGGCGTTTGTGCAAAATCATCCATTTTAGGGGACTTGCTATCATTTTTGAGAAGCTTGCATGAAAAAAAAAGATTTTGGGGTTTATATAGACTTGACTTTATTAATATGAGAGATAAACTTGACTATTTGTGATCTGTGAAAAAGGAACCGTAAGAGAGGAGAAATCTGAATATGTAAAGAGAGAAGAGAAAACTGGTAAACAGGTATTACGGGGAGTTTGAAAAGGAAGCAGAACTTTTCTTCTTCTGAGATGGGGATTCTGTATTGTTTGCCTTTACTTCTTAAGCTTCCAGATCTTTCTTCTGTAGGCAAAGTTCAATGAAACCATTTCTAGTGCCTTCACCCTGACCCTGGTCCTGATTATGCTCTTCAGTAACTTTTTATTGCCTGATATAAAAAGTCTACGTTTCCAAAATGACACTCAAGTTCTTTTGAGATTTAGATTTTGCTTAAATGAGATGATTTCTTAAATAGTCTGATCTGCCATCTCTCTGTTTCACGTACTTACTGTTTCTGAACACACCCTGCCCTCCATCTCCTCTCTCCGCTTTTGGTCCTGAGTCCTCTCACCTCGGCAGGCTATTTCCTTCCTATTTTCTCATATATCTGGATGTATCTTTATTAAAGTCCAGCACAAAGCTCCCCTCTGCCATGGCTCCTCATTTTTGATTCCTCCAGCTATAAGCAATCTCCTCGTTCTATGCCTCTACAGAGCCTTGGGCTCTTCCTGGGCACAGTTCTCACAGTTTACTTGTAGTCTGTTATTGAATATAAGGTTTTCCTGCCAGACTGAGGGCAGAAAACATGTCTAATTCACCTTTGTGTACCTCAGACCTTAGAGATGCCCCCAAATAGTCATGAATGAACGTGAGAGGGATTTTTAATTACATCAAGATGAAAATTGTTGCCAAGCATTATGAGAATGTCTCCGCTACCTGGGTGGCTTGCAGTTCTCATGGCAGATGAGGCAACTTCTATAGGGTGCACCTGTGGGTGGCAGTGGGCCTCATCCTCAGCCCCCCACTCAACCTCATCTATGGAGGGGTCATAGAACTCATTCTTGGGGAGCAGAGAAAGAGTGAGAGACTTAATTGGGAGAACATCTCTGCAGCTTCATTGCATGAAGAAAGAGAAGATCCTGGCTTTGGTTACTAAGAAACAGCCTGTGACTAAGAAGCCTGACAGAGGCCAAGGGTCAGTCTCACCTTGGGGTCTCTGGGAGGACAGATTTGGCCATTGCCCTTTTCTGGAACATCTACAAAATTGAGGGTGGAAGGACTAGACTAGAAGATCTTTAAGGGATATTCTACTTTGACAGACTCTGCAGCTTCTCCAGAAAGGACCTCCTTGTCTGTCCTCTCCCTTTCTTCCTATTGCTTGGTTTCTTGATGTGTTTGCTACCTCTTTTGCTGTTCAGAGAGGATCAGCCAGTTAGTCTGTCCACTGGTCCAAATTAAGAATGACCAAGAAGCTGGACATTCATGAATCTATAATCAGTTCCTAGAGTACCGGTATTTTTTTTTTTAGCTTTTATAAAAGAGTGACACAAAGCAGTGAGAGGAAGCCTGACATTATCCCAGAATCTGACAAAGATGAGGAGGTAGGTACCTTTGCAATGAGGGCAAGAAAGAGCTGGTATTATGTGTGGCCTCACTAAACCCAAGAATGCCTTGAGATCTGTCCACAATTAAAAGCTGACAGCTGGGTAGGAACTGCCCAGGAACGTTGGTGAGATCTGATACAGAGTAAGGACTGCAGGAAGGTGTCAGCCCATACTTTGCCACATTAAAAGAGAGCACATTAGCTTCTGCATTTTCCTCTCCAGTGTCCAGCATGGCCAGTTATTCACAGTGCTTGGTTTTATCAGCTACCAAAAACACCTTACCTTTTGAGAATCCTATGCATTGGATAATTCCTTGAGAAAAAATTGTGCCTCAGTTGGCTGCTAATACCAAACCGCCTGAATTCTATCCTTCTCATCATAACCTCTCAGGGAAGCAGGGAGTGAATATGCCTCTATGTGCCCACAATGTTCTAGATCCTATGCTAGGAGACTGTCATGCCAGGTACTCAATACAGGAAGGTTCATGTTTATTGTCTTCCCCTGGGAGTTCATGATGACAATGACAGCATGATATCCACTAAGCTTCTTGCCACACAAATTAAAGGCTTTGTTCTAAGGACAGCAAAAGCCATTGCCTATAAGAGCAACCTCTAGCAGCTCCTCTGTGCTTGGAGTCTGTGTGCAGTGGGAACTGCCCACAGGGGGCAGAGGCCTCAGCTGGGGAAATTTTATACGATTAGTGGGGTGGAGTCAGACCCTCAGCCGCTCAGTGCCCTGCCAGGCCTGCTGAGCAGCCAGCTCTTGGTTCAGGGCAAGGCTACGCATATGCACAGCCCTTGTTTTCTTCTCTTTTCTTCAGAATTGCAAAGTGTGGCTGAATGATGAATGGGATGGGGAGGGAGGGCGGTGAATGTCTCTGACGGGTCAGCAGGTTGTGGGTTCTGGAGGGCAGGTGTGGCCTAGCAGTCAGTTTCTGGGACCCGTTCAGTAATCTCCTGCTAGGCCCTTCCTAGGCCCTTCCTGTGTGCTCAGTAGGCCCTGCGCTGTTTGCTGTCTCTGTACCAAGATGGGACTGGCCCTCAAGGATGCCAGAGGTTCACAGGGAACTGAGGCAGAATGTGAACAGTGACATGCAGCATGTCTCCCGTCTTTTAAACATATGTCTCCTGTGCTGAAACATAAATCTTGAAAATTCCTTTACAGTTTGTGTTTCAAAATCAATAGAGTGGTTTTTTTTTTTTTTTTGGTTTCCAAATATGAAATGATAATATTGAATATATTTGAAAAACTACACATGTCCTCCTCAAGATCTAAAAAAAATTTGTTGAGGTATCACATGCATATATAGTAGCGTATAGGAATTTTTACATGCGTACGCATTGGTGTGAATACCACCCGGATATGTGTGGAGAATTTCCAGCCCCCACCAGGCTCTCTCAGGCTCCTTCCAAGTCAACCCCCCATTCCATTCATGCAGAAGTGACCACGATTCACGTTTCTATCGATAGAGATTATTTTTGCTTGTTCTTGAACTTCATATAAAAGGAATCATACGTTTATGGTTTGTGTCTGGCTTGTTTGTTCATATGACACGTTGCTGCGTGTAGCCGTCATTTATTTGTTTTGATCACTGGGTAGTATTCTGTTATGTGACCCCCACATGATTTATGTATCCATTTTCTTCATTTGAGAACCACTAGTGTGGTACAAAAAGAGCCATCTTTGGATCCAGACAAGGAAAGTCACAATTTCTTTTCCTTACTGTCGTGTGACCCAGAGCAAGTCACTTCACCTGGAGCTTCAGTTTCTTCTCTTGCAGAATGCGGCTCATTGTACTTATCTCATAGTGTGAGGACAGGAGCCAAATTGGGTGAAGGCCCTGGTGCATGGTGGCCATTCATTGCGTGGCAGTGATGGTTGCAAAGCCTTGTAAGCGTCCTGTGTTTGTTGCTGTGGGTGCATAGAGGCCGAAGTGTTCCCTTTAGCCAGGTCACAGGCTGGCTGAAGTACTGCACTGTAGTAAGAGGAGCCCTGGGGGAGGGCACCGCGTAAGCAGACACAGAGGCCTGAAGGTCCAGGCATGTTAGAGAGACAGCTGTGAGGACAATGCAGAGGTAAAGGGGGGCATCTTCACACCTGAGGGGGTTTCACAAGCGCTAAGAAGAGCTCACGTAGCGTGGCAGCACAAACCCGTGCTCCGGGCCACGTGACAACACTGCTGGCCCGAGCTGCTCGTGCCCTGAGCTGAGAGGCTTTGTGCACTAGAGCATTCTGGGAAACCACCTGGGAGAAAGCGGGGCTCACCTGGTCCATGAGTGATGGGCGGAGAAGAGAGGGAGACATCCATGTGGTGTGGACACAGTGCTTCAGAATGTGACTATTCCTAGAGACAGTCTTTAAAGGGGCAATTACATTAAAATGGGGAGCCTAATCCAATGTGACCGGTGTCCTTATGAGAAGAGGAGATTGTGACACAGATATGGACAGAGGGAAGGCAGTGTGAAGACAGGGAAAAGATGACCACCTATCAACCATGGAGAGAGGCCTCAAAGAAATCAAACCTGCTGATACTTTGGTCTCAGACAGCCAGATTCCACATATATTCCAAATAAATTTGTAGTGTCGAAGCCACTCAGTCTGTGGGACTTTGTTATGGCAGCCGCGGCACACGAATACAGGGTGAGAGTCAAGTTATCTGAAGCTCAAAGAGGACAATGGAAGGTTTTAGTCGTAATAAAAACAACAACAATGTTAATCATCATTGCCAATGCCTTGCATGTGCAAATATTGAAAAGCCACTTGGTGTTATTCAAAAGCCATTTTGGGCATAAACAGGACGGCATATTCTTATCCGCAGAACTGCATTTCTTTTTAAAATCTCCGTTGTGCTAGAGTCCCAGGGAGCATTTCATTGTGAGTGCTGCCTGGTGATACTAGCTCATCTATAGATCAGACGAGTACAAAATAATTACCCTTCCTTTACCTGCTTGTTTTCTGAGGAAAGCTTGTGCCTCTTGTCTTCAGTGGAGGGGCGCAGGGGGGTAGAGTGCTGGAAGGAAGGACTATTACAGGCCTCAGGTCCCCTCTTTCAAATCTTCTTTGAAATGCAATGTCTAGACTCCAGGGGGAAACCAGAGAGCTCATGGAGGAGTAGATCATGGAAATATATATCCCGGGACAGTCATAAATGTCTCAGCTAGTGATGCGTTTGGGTGAGTTACAGAACCAATCGTTTTGATCAAGTACCCAGCTCTCCTAGATTAGCAGAAGGATAATGAGAATTGAACAGCTCGGAAGGCAGGGGGAAGAAAGTAGGGGTGGGCCTGAGGAAGGTGTGGTGACAGGAGCTGATGGATTCTCGAAGCTTCCTGGGTGGGGCCTGACCTTTGCTCGGTTGGGCAAGCTTGGAGCTGGCTTCAAACATTACTAACCCTTCTCTTTGGTGAGACTTTCTTCTTCCAAGGCACTTCACTTTGTGTCCACCTTAGTTCCTCCTCCCAGCAACTCTTTGGAGAGAGAGGCAGGAAAGTGAATGCTCATTTTTCAGCTGACTCAATTAGAGCCCGAAGTTGGGAGGGGAGTAGAAAGAGAAGCCCCATGCGGTGTGTGGAAAACAGGTGAGGGGAAGGGGAAGGGCATTGTGGCCGTGGGTGCCGGAAATAGCTGGCTTTAGCACTTTGTTTTTCCTCTTCCTCATTTTCTTTCTTGACTCCCTCCTCTTTCCTTCCTTTCTTCTCTGTCACCACCGTTCTCATTGGCTCCTTCCTTTTCTTCATCTCCAGCCTCTTTCTTGTAGAACGTCTTCCCTTTCCTCTCTCCTTTTTTCCTTTCCCTCTTTTATTCGTTTCTTCCAATTTTTTTCGATAGCGTTAACAATCCTTTCTTTAAAGTAAACTTAATTGAGGTTTAGCATTCAATGCATTCTGGTCATTGCTGGGCACCTGGCAAAACACCAAAGAAGAGAGAGGAGCCAGACCTCACAGAGCTGAGGGTCCAGAGTGGGACACTGATGAGCAAATAAGTAATTATTAGAAGATCAAGTTGGGGTTTTAGAAGATCCAATGAATAACTTTCCTCTTCCTCACCCAAGATCTGATCCAACTGAGAAATACCGGTAAGTTGAATGGGTGAGGCTAATAGAAAATCAAAATAGCACTGAAATTCACAAGGAAGCTGTTATTAATATTTGGGAACGTAGCTTAGGTCTCCAGGCATGTGGGCTGCCTGACACTGAATCTCAGAGTTTCTCAGGCTTGGCTACTGGTCACAGGCAGCCTGGGCCAGGCAGGCTCCCACTTGTAGCAGCAGAGCCTGCGCCCTGGTGAAACCCACAGCGGGAGCAATGTCTGACATGGGATATGCTTCCCGCAAGGAATTGTTTTTCAAGAGGGAGGAGGAGAAGGTGGAAGTCAGGGCTTCTCAGGCCCAGGTTCCCCTTCTTCTTTCTGTTTATGAGAATCAGTATAAACTCAGCTTGAGTGAGTGAAAGGCAGGGAGAGAGGACAGGACTGTGATGCTAGTGGAAGCTCACCTCAGATGAAGGAAAAGACCAGGAGTAGGGAAGAAGTACCTCCCCACCCTCTCTGCCCCAAATACCACTCACAGCAGGTGTGTGTGTGTGTGTGTGTGTGTGAGAGAGAGACTATGAGAGTGTATGTGTGATAGTGCACACAATAGGAACCTAACCTCACTTAAGGTTGGAGGTGACATTTAATCTAAGATTTAGAGGATTGCTGCTTACCTCAGTGTGCTGACATGCCAAATGTAATCCAGAACAAATTAAGCAAATTTACTTCTCTCCTTCCCTCTCTAACCTTCTTCTTTATAAAACTCTAGGGGGGAAGCCGGACGGCTCAGTGGGTTAAGTGCTCACTTTGCAACACCGGGGACTGAGGATTGAATCCTGGCCCTGGCCCATGCGGACCCATATGCTGAACTGGGGAGTTCCCCCAGTTCAGTTCTCCTTCTGTCTTTGTATCTCTCTCTCTCTCTCTGTCAAATACAATAAAATAAATAAATAAATCTTAAAAAAAAACACAACAACTCTAGGGAAGTGTTTTATTCAGTTATTCTATCAACACATATTTAATGCCTATTAAGCGCAAGCCACTTTACCAGGCAGGAGAAATAGAAAGATTAATGGGCTGTGGCTTTTGCCCTCCAGTAGCATGTGGGTTGTGTGCGCAATCACACATACTCATGACAGCAGGCATGCTATCTGGGGCCTGGGGTGTTTGCTACTTGTTGCTAAAAGGAAGTCATAGCTCTATGTTAGGGTTTTATGGATTCATGTGGGGAGAGAAAACTTCTTGTTAAGGGGAAGGGGTGGTACTGAGCCCAGCCTTGAATGATGAGGGAGATACAAACGGAATAGTGACTCCCAAGAGGAATAAATAGTATTGGCAAAGGCCTGGGGTCCGGAAGGCAAAGGATGGCTATTGGCAGGGATCAGCGCACAATCCAGGGTGTCTTCTCTACTGTATTAGCAGGGAAATGTGGAAAAACTCCACTTTGAAAAAGAAGTGGGACCCAGATTCTAGGAAGTCCATGTAAGCGTCTGTCCACATCAGCAATGGTGTGGATGGAAGGTGCTGAGCAGGAAGCTGACCTGATGAACTAGGAATTTCAGAACACTCGCTCCAATTGCATGCCCTCAGGGTTGGCAGGAACAGACTTGGAGACAATAGGAATGTTGGATAGCTTTGAAATTCCAGGTTAGAAGCAGTGGAAATGTGGGCAGTGCAAGTGAGTAGATCCAAGGGCTTACCCATCCTGTGGTCTCCTCGGTGTTGCTCCAAGGTTGGTGAATGCATTAGGAGAAGAACAAGGGGGCCGCTTGCTCAGGACTGGGACTCATCAAGGCAGACACAGGGGGAGCTCATGGGTGTGGAGTGAGCTCCGTGGAGTCCCAGTAGGACAGGAGCTCAGGCCAGGTCCCTATGAGATTGGGAGTGGATGGGGTGGTAAGAGAAGAAGAGACCCTTCAACAGGGGCCAGCAGGCCAGTGCTCAGTGAGGCCCCAGGTGTCTGGTGGAAGCAGAAGCATTTGAGAGTCTTCTCTATTGGGCCTTGCCTCATCATGTAAAAATTAGGTGCTACCAAAGGCAGAATCAACAAGGAAAACAAGACCCAGAGAGAGAGACTTACAGGCAACCTCATGATCATGAAGAAGGCAGATTGGAGCAGCGCTCAGAGCCCCTGTGTGCGGGTCATTACTGGGGGATGGTGTCACTTCCTTCCTGAGAGGCCAGCATTCCTCCACGAGTGCTTGGACTTTATGATTTTCTTGTTCTCAGCAAGAGAAAGGAGTTTATTAAGTGAAGTGGCTGCCAAGTATATTTTAAGATGAACAAAGCCCAGATCATTTTTTTCCCTTACCACATACCATACATAATTGCATGAAGGGCAGGATTTATTTGGTTTGCATTGTGATTTTTTTCCCCGAGCTTAATTACAGTGTTAAAAAGGCAGCTACCACTTGAAAGAAACGAGCTCCCCGGTCATGGAGACCAGCGTGACCATTCTGGGTTTAAAACGCAGTTTCTTTGTGAAGGGAATTAATTGTATACGAAACTTTGGGTCTTATGTAAAACACATTTTGATGAAAATAAATGTGAACAGTCATTACAATGAATAGTTTTAAATAAGACTCAAACTGCACAGTGGTGCCAAGGAATTTTAGATGCATCCTTTACTGGCTTTGTTTTGGGTTCAACTCTGCATTTTCTAAGACAATATCATGACCCCAGAGGTAAGTCTTAGCTCATAATTGGGAATCAAATGTATAATTCCAATCATACATTATAGGGGAAGCAAGAAAATGAAAAAGCTTGAATAGTCTTTAGGTCTAAATAACTTCATGAACAAGTAATTCTACTTTGGAAAATCCACAGGAAGTTTGGCCTCAGACCAAGGAACCAATTAATGAAAAACAACCTTCCAGCTTTGGGACATTCTCTGGGCAACTGATAAAGCAGAAATAAGCAAGATGATCCCCACTTTCTCATTTGCCAGCACTGACATCCCTCTCTGGCTTAGAGATCTGTGTAGTGTAGAGAAGAGTCCAGAGCTGAGCTCTCCGCTGGGATAGGCTACACTGAAGCATTTTTAGAAACGTACTTCTTTGGGGTCCATCAGAAGTGAGAAAAGTGGCTGTGGACTTAGTGAGAAAAGTGACCTTGGCTGTGTCCAGAAAGGGGAGGAGGAGGACATTGTGGTCAGATGGCTGTGTGCTTGCTGTTCTGCACCTTTCCCTGCCCTCTCTGTTCTCTGGTGGGAAGGTGGAGTTTGAGCAATGCTGCTCAGCAGTGGGGGCTTAATGCCTGTTCTGGGTCAAGTGGGAAGGCGGCTTCTTTTTTTAATCGGTGGGAATGTGAGCTTATGGCCCTCGATCCTTGCAAGAATGCCTCTTCCCCCCCCCACCCCCCATGCACATGTGCTCCTTACCCCACGCACGTGCTTCTCTCCTGAGTGCGTGCTTTCCTGTCTGCATGGAGATATCTGTAGCGAATCAGACAGACACCTGCCTAAGGGGAAAAAGGGAAGCTCTTGGAGTGCATGTGAGGACATACAAGAAGAGTGCCCTCCTCTGGCTTTGTCTCAAGGTACCTAATTTCATTGATGGCCCATTGGCCTTGGTTCTAGAATAGGCAATGACGTCATTTTCTATTTTCCATTGGGTTGTTGTGAGTTCTCAGCAAGGCAATGTCTCATCCTATAGAGAGATGTCCCTCTTCTCGGACTTTCTGCTTATGGTTCTTACATGATTTGAACAGAGAACCCAAGGACACCCAGAGGCCTTCGGAATGGCGGCCATGCGTGTAGTGAAGTGAGAGAGCACCTAGGTGGTAACCGCCATGCCGCCTGAGCTGCTCTCAGGTCATCTTGTCCTCTGCAGGGGGTGCTGGGTGCACTGCTGTCACTACTGGGCACTGGGCAGATTCCACTGACAGTTTGTCTCTGTCTCACCAGGGTGCTGAAGGCGTGTGTAGACTGTGATGTGATGGTATTAGACACATTGGTCTCACAGCAACTGCAGCCTGAGCCCCTGGGATAGTGAAGCTGCTTCGGGGCTCTCGCATGACCGTGGGCGTGAGGAGGGCCACCACAGCCCCGTGGCCCGCTGCCTGACAGCGAGGACCGGCTCTGCTTCATCTTTGCTCCATCGAGAGGGACCCAGAGCAAGTCGGGGAACACTGCAGGCGCTTGGGAAGACTTGTCTAATGACTTATTGCTCGTGGTGTGAAAACACATTTGAACCTAGCAGTTCTGAAGTATCTTCTGGTCTGGCCCCCAAATGCGTGGCTGGGAACATGGAGTCTTGACATTCGCTGTCCTTTTCAGTGGCATGGCTCAGTGAGCCACTTCAAACCCACCAAGCTTTTCAGGAAGACAGGAGGAGGAAAACCCTTCCAGTGACCACTCTCAGGATGCTGTGACGGAACACCATTTCCTTGAACCTGGACCGTTTTCTTGTTTCGAAAATCCCATCAATTGCAAGCCCCTGCTTGAGGCTGAGCGTCTGGTTTTTACTTTCCTAATTCTTGACACGAAAGCCTCTAGCAAAGGCTTGTAGGCATGTGAATTATACACTTGTTAGTAATACCATGTTGCCCCACATTTAAGAGGTAATGTGAAAAGAGTTTTCAATTTTTCTGGGCTTTTAAACCTAAAGAAATAATTATCCTTCAAAAGTGTGTGTGTGTCTGTGCGGGAGGGGAGGTGTGGGCCACCAGGGTTGGGAAACTTGGCTAGCAGACCTGGGTTTCACTCCTAGCTCGTTCTCTGATCCTTGTTTGTAGTGAAATTGTGTGTGTGTGTGTGTGTGTGTGTGTGTGTGTGTGTGTGATGTCTTAAGCAAACTGTTTTTCTGCGGGAGTACAATTGAATTTAAAAAAAGTCTAAGTTAAGCGCACCGACTCCAGGAGCACATCTGTGGCACAGAGAGGCCCATCCCATCCGTGCAGCTGCCTGCAGAGCAATGAAGTCATCCCCATCTAATTCCTGCACACAGACATGAGGAGAACAGGCCAGTATTAAATATTAAAGCTCCTCACATTGTGCTGCTCGCTTCCAGAGAACACAAAGAACACTGACATATTCTCTGGAGCTCAGGTGGAGGGCTAATGGACTGGAGAAGCTTTCAGCTCAACTGGGGCGCTACATAAAGAGAAAACTTAATTACAGTTAGGATTCAGTGGGTTAACTGGGTAAACAAGGAGCCTCCATGTTTCATAGTGTCTAAAAAGCTATTGATTTTAAGATGCACCATTATTTTATGTACCTCTGAGGGAAAAAAGTACTGCCAATGAAACTGTAACCACTGTGCTTTATAATGTAGACCTGTAATTTTATACTTATTGAAAGAGCTCTTTAAGGCTATGTAGACACTGGTGCATGCATTAAAATATATATAAGCAAGATACTTTGGTGACAACATTCCACAAGAACAAGCTCTTCTGAATGACTGACTCCTTGATGTAGAGTTGCTGGGGTCTGTGGTTCTCTGTGCAACTCCACCCTCTGTGACATTAAGAGCAGTGACTATGAGCATTTCTCCCCAGAACACTATGCCATCAATCTGGGATAATCTTTACTGACTCAGACACCCTTTTATAAGTTCTAGAATTGATACTTTCTTAATTTTTCCAGAGAGTAAGAATCTAGGACTCATATATATTTTTTTCTCAAATAGTCCTTAAATGGTTTGTTGACTGAAGGATCAAGGTTTGCAATGATGTAACCTTGCCACCAGGACAACCAAGTAAGCTCAGGTGTGGGTAATGACAATGTCATAACTCCACCTTCCTCAACAGCAATGATAAGATGCCAGCACAACTGCTCTGAGGGCTGTCTTGGTAAGCAACTTTCTGTTTCCTACTATCTCCCTCCTTAATCTCCGATAGCCATTATTTGCAGAACAGTGTCAGGAATAACTCAGCCAATTCAATGAATGGGTAAGGATGCCTGTTATTCTAAGTGGCCAAGCCCGGTATGTTTATTCTATGGAAATGAGAAGTAGAAGAGAGAGGCTGCAGCATAGATTCTTGCCTGTGAGGATCAGTGACTGCACCCACTAGTAATATGTCATTCAAGGAATGATCCAGCTTAAAAAGCTCCTGTTTCAGGAAGTCTTACCCAATACCCTACTGTGCTAACAGTACCTTGTACTGAACTGTGTCACAGCATGTTACGTGCTATGTGGCATGTCTGTTTATGTGACTAATGTGACCGCTTTGACAGCAGCAGACATATCCACTCATCTTTCTAACACAGTGCAGTGCCCGGATCTCAGTAGATTTTGTCAAAAGGCCGAGGATGGAGAGAATGTGGCAGGGCTTGCTCAGGGGTGAGGAAGGGTCAGCCAGGTTCAGAGAAGGTGGAGTTGTGGTGCTTGGCTTAGTGGAGCAGGGCATGTGAAAGGAAGCAGCGCCAGCTGAAGCACGAGGGGAAGCTGGGGCCAGCTCGCGGAAGACCTCACATACCACGAGGGGAGATTACTTGGCGCTACCGAACCTGACAAGGCAATTTTAGAACACCTTTGTGCAATCCAATATGTATATAGTGTCATAGACGACAACGTGGCAAAATGAGCTGGTCAAGTATTAACCATACGTATATCATTGCAGTTATTCAAATAGAGAAATTGATACCTGTGAAACTTCAGTAAAGTAGGTTATTTTTAATAATATCATTCATTCACTGGAAAATTCTACCAAGATTTGTATGATGACTATGGGCCAGGCACTGAGGACTTGTGGATGAATGATGCATAATTTGTACTTTGAAGATCACAGTGTAGTAGGGGAGAGATCTGTGTGTGTAATATGCTCCTTTAGATACATGAGGGCTGTCTGGAAAAAATCCAGCCATTGTCAATATAACGAGAATGGTTGCATGACTGGATACTTTCTGGATAGCTCTTATATAAATATATAAGGCATATGTAAAATGAAGAATTGTTTGGAATTCAGTGTGTTACATTCAGAGTATTGTCAGGACACTAAGGAGGGATCATCTTTACATGGCTGGGTCAAAAAGAATTATAGAAGGTCCAGATGATTCTTAAAATATTTGCCACCAAGACAGGTAATTGTTCTCTCTCTCTCTCTCCCCCTCTCTCTCTCTACACACACACACACATAATACACACACACACATTTTTTTTTTTTTATAGAGGACTGATATTCCCTGACAAAAAAGCATTTTATGGTCAATTAGGTGTAGAAAATGATACATACTCCATTCCCATCTAGGAATTCATAGTGTGCTTTAGCATATTAAAGCTCCTTCAGGAAGAGCAATAAAAACAAACAATTAAACAACAAACAAAATGCCAACTTACTTGGTTTGGCTTGATCTACCAGTTTTCCAAATGTACCGGTAGTGTACAGCTGAACTTCCTGTGGCAGAACACCTATTAATATCTGCCCATTATAGTTTAGGACACATGACTGAGGCCTGATTTGTGTGGGGGCTTATCTGAAGAC
The DNA here is from genome assembly GCA_004027555.1 of Craseonycteris thonglongyai. Lineage (NCBI taxonomy): Eukaryota > Metazoa > Chordata > Mammalia > Chiroptera > Craseonycteridae > Craseonycteris > Craseonycteris thonglongyai. The sequence goes on from PVKE010006044.1 coordinate 48,885, forward strand.
AATGAGCATCCATTCCAATACTGTGAATATCGATTCTTCATAGTTGTTATATGTGTGTAAATGTATGTGCTCATAATCATGGTTTGTGCCTCTTGGCATCCAAAATGTTCTTAACAAAGACCAAAACATATGTAATTTCTGGCTCAAAAACCATATAACTTTGTGTGGGAATGACTCCTGTATTGATATCAACTATAAAATGCAAATAATATTTATGAAGTAATTTAGAAATTGGAAAATGCATCTACTTTGGACATTATCTTTAGTGACATCTAATAAGAAGAATAGGGCTTCTGTGATATTCGGGCTAATTACAATGCTTTTTTAGACTTTAGTTTTCTAAGTAATTTTGGTACCAATGCAGACATCACTTGTCAAAATCTCTGAAGATTTCTTTTTTTTTATCTCAGTGGCTGAATGTTATAAAGCTCAAAGCAAAAAAGGACCCCTATTGTTATAATGAAAAAATTCAGCTTTAACTGAGCAATAAAAAATAAGTGTTCACCAATAAACTGATTTTGAAGATTCTATTGTGTCCAGAAGGTTTGAAATGACTGTGGCTTTGTGATCACTGGCAGTGTAGATTGGAACATCCCTATAAAACCTGTCTGCAAAGGGGGATCTCATATACCAAGCCCATCTTTCCATTTTAACCAGAATAGGCAGATTCATAGACCCGCAGACAATGTTCCATTTATTTTAATTGCTTGATTGGCCGCGAGCTCTAAAATGTGGGCATGGTCACGTCTAGTCTTCCAGATGGCCAGGCCCCTTCTTTTACTCCAGGTAGAGACCACAGATCGGAGTTTAGCAAAACATTGCCACCCAGGACCAGAAAAACATTGCAAGTGGTTGCTTTGTGGTTGTTTGAGATGTGGCTTCAGGGCCGCCTCTATTCCCTTTGTGTGTATTTGGGTAAAGAGAAGATTTTCAAGAAGTAGTTGTTAAATGAATGGATGAGTGAATGAATGCATGCATGCCAGGACACTGTAAGCAACTTTCATACTTGAGCTTTTTAGACATCAGAGGGACATCTGGGGACCTCTGAGGCAGGAGAGCACTCTCCTCTTCATGTGCACACTCATCACAAACCTGATGATATTCAGTGAGTCCTTAGAATAGAGCCAGACCTGAAAACATTGCCTTTCACCTTCCTTCCAAAGCGGACTCGCTTTGACAGACCTCCAGCCAAGCCCCCTGCGGGAGCAAGCCCTGGATGACATCTGAGAAAAACACCTCTCACTGCACACCAGCTCCTTCCGCCTGGGCTTTTGCCTGTGTGAGCTCCTGGGAGAGGCACAAAAGCACATTCTTTAAAATCCTGGCCCTTGAAAGGAATGTGTCTGGGCTGGAATGTCAGCTTGGTTCTGCCCCCACTGCAGGACACTTCTTTTATTGCTGACTTTCGACATGATAAAACCCAGACCCTTCCCCAGCACTCGGGATGCTTGACAGAACTGATGAAATTTCAAGCCCTCACTCAGCCCAACTGTATTGGATTTTGATCACAACACAGATTTTACAAATTGCATTTCTAACCTTCCTCTTTGCCCCTCGCCTGCCCCCACATTTCAAAACCGTGTCTTATTCAGAACCAGCTGCATTAGCTACACAAGTAAACCTTTGCTCTGGATCCTGGGGTCAGTTGAGTCGCATCTATCTTCTGTCCACCTTTTAAAAAGCCAGTCTGAGCCTCCACCTCTCTCATCTGCAGCAGGTTGGGTCAGGCTGTGGGTGGCTCGGGGATGAGCTCATCACTCGTCTCACTGCCCAGCTCACAGCTCATCTTGCTGAACTGTCACTCGCTGAGTTAAATTTCAGTCCCTCAAACATCATTTTTCAGCTATTTTTGTCTTGGGAAATTTTAAGCATTGCTTCTTCAAATGCATTCCAACTTTGTTTGGAAACCGGGCTTTGCTGACTTGTGACCTTACTATAGGCCTTGATGTTATTTTAGAATTGATCAGACATTAGTTCTTCCCTTCCCTGGCATATGGAAAGACAAACTGTAACTCCTACAGACAAGGTGCTTCAAACTGGCATTGCTTCCCCTTGTCCTAGATTGTCATAGGCAGACTCCATGCCTCTGAGCAAGAGAACATTTCCACAGAGAAACATTCATTGGATATGTATAATACTTTAGGAAACGTGGTCTGACAAGCCCACTGAATGTCAAGGGGGCCTCAATGTAGACAAAAGCTTCTTTTGTTCAGTCATTTGCTTGGGTCTTCTGTATCCTAGCAGTGAGTAGGCAGTAAGTGAGTAAATAAGTTTACATTTCAGGGGTCTAGACGTCAGATGAGATAAGATGGACATACCCACAGTCACACCACATCCACCCAGCAGGATTAAGGTATCACAAGCGAAGTGTCTGGGTTTGCAGGGAGGAGAAGAAGGTGTGGCTGGAAACGAAGCAAACATGGTAAGTCTGTGTCCGGAGCTCTGGGTGAAGCTCCTGCAGGGCCTGAGTGGTGCAGAGAGAGGAATCTTCTCTATGCCAGCCTTAAGGAATTTATAATCGGGGGTTTGGGGGGAAGAGGTGCATGCAGTACTCTGTGAATACTTGTCCAGGGAGAGGCAAGTTCCTGAGAGTATGAGCTGTGGTTAGCTGTTACTCTCCAACTAGTCCCAGTCATTTGTTCCTCCCACTGCATGGTAGGCAGTGGTCCCTGGAAGTAATTACGGCTCTAGAAAGCATCTCTATTTTCAGTCACACCTGGCAGGGATGACCAAGAAAAACTGGTAGTCACCTTTGCTTTGGTGACCACTTTCTATCCTCATACCTTTCTCCAAATCAGATTCTAGCCATCTCAATTTTCTAATTTTCTAAGTGAGTTTGATTTTCAGTAAGTTACAAATAATCTGGGGCTTTACATTTAATGAAATGGCTTTTAAGTAAGTGCAGGGACATGGGAGAAAAGGGCACGGCAGGTTTTTACCTGATCTCTGTAGCCATGGGCCGCTGGTCCTTGCTTTCCTGCACAGCTGGGGAGATGGGAGGTAGAGTTTGCAGGAAGAGGGCAAAGGACTTTAGCAGTCTGCATGGTGTTACTTTTTTTGGTTTCTCAGTAGGAATAGACTTGTGCCACTGTGCATAGAAGTGGGCTGTCATATTTTAAATTCTTCCCAGGACTGATCCCTCTAAGTAAGTGGACAGTTAGTTGCTGTGCTGGAGGGTTGTTTGTGCTATGTCCCTATAAATGTCCCTGGAATGTCCTCACGTCTTCTCTTTATCATGCCTTTCTGCTGTATGTGTGTGCACACATAGATACACACACAGACACCTGTGGCACCCTCGAGAGCTGTACGGCATGAGGAACATGGCAGCCGTTTTACAAGCACAGGTTTGTAAAACCAGCGCAGTGCTGTATTGGCCTAGGGACTGGATGGCTTCGGTCTGGTTCTCATTTTCACCCCAGGGTGGCCCTGGGCAAGTTTTTTCCTCTTTTCCCTTTCACATTTGTCAGTTGTGTTACCAGGTGTTTGACAATACAGTCTTCAAGGGCGTTCCATGCTTCTAATGCCCTTTGTCCCTGTCTTACTGGCCTCTCTCCATATGAGGCAGGGAGAAGGTGCTGATATGGACCAGAGTTTACTTCCACTGGACCTAGGGTGGGACATGGAGTGGAGCTGCCGTTATAGCAAGTCGTGTCTTGTTGAGGCCAATACCGACAATTGAGTCCAAATGTGTTGTCTGTCAATTAGCTCTAGGGAAACCATGAGAGCCAGAGTGTAGACCTCAGGGGGCTGGGGCGTGGAAGGAGAATATAGCAAGGAACCAGGGCCACTGTAATGCCCATGCTGAGGGGGCATTGTTTCTCCTGATTTGCTCGGTCATGTATGGAGGCTAGAACGAAGTGAGTCCTGAATTTCTATATTCCATGCTAGAAATGAGGAAAACCATTTTTTTCCTTTAATGAGCAGTGTGTTTTCCTTCCTCAGTGATCTTTGAAATTGTTCCAGAATGAATCATTTAAAATACACTTAAACCAGATCCAGGAGATTTTCAAGTAGAGGTGGGAACCCAATAGTTTCTTCATAGGATGTAGCTGAGGACCAGGGTTGCCCAAGGCTAGAGACAATTGAGACTTAAATTATAAGCTATGAATCCTAGAAGAGTTCAATTCACTAATAACCCTTAAGAGATGTAAATAAGTCTCCCCTCTGTCAAGTTTAAGTGTCCAGAATTGTTGCCCAAACCAACAGCTTCATTATAATTACTGAAGAGACTGTGGGCAAAGTTCTGGGAGGAAACACGTCTCAGTCAGCCCATCCTCACTCTGGTCCCATGATTCATGTGCCTCTTCCTGGCAACTAATGTGGATCTTGTAAAGGTTGAAAAATGATCCAGAGCAGCTTTTCTGTCCTAGTTGTGACATCCATTCATCCATCCATCCATCCACCCACCCATCCATCCAAATAGGAAATATTCCTTGAACATTTACTCTGTGCCAGGTGTTAAGCTAGGTTGTCGGGATAAGATGGTAGAGTGGAAATTGGTTTCATCCTCAGGATTTACTCCCTTCATTTTTTCCCCCCCTACCCAAAAGAAATGTTCCATGGCTGAAGGGATTATCCCTATGCTAGCTATAGGTGTGGCCCTGGTTAACTGGATCAGTGCATCCCGTTGGCCTCGCACCACCTCTGAGCAGCCAGTCACAGAGATTAATTTGAGAGTCCCATGACTTAGTCCAATTCATCAAGGGCCAGCAGGGTCAACCCAAGGACTTTTGTTTGAGATCTCTTGTATGTGGACCTGATTCTTCCTCTGGATTAGAACCTAGAAGCATGTCCAAGGACTGCGCACAGCCATCTGGCAACAATCAGGAGGAGCCTCCAGAGGATAGAACCAATGCCAAGAAAGTTTAGCTGAGAATTTGAGAGTTAGAACTCAGGTCCTGGTCAGATCCCTTGAGCCTTTGAATCAAGCTTTGCTTAAGGCCACACATAATTCAGTTACGAAGGCCAATAAAGTCCTTTTAATGTTCAAGCCAGTCTGAGACGATTTCTGTTACTTACAGCTGAAAACATTCTAACAGGTGCAGAGGCTGCATCATGAGGCGTTTAGGAGTTTGGCTTGCATCTGAATCTCAATTTCACCACCCACTAGCCTGTATATTTTCTTCATCAATTAAATGGGAATAACATTTCTGCTTCATAGGGTTGTTAAAAGGATTAAGATAGAATGTGTATATTGTGGTTGAAACATATTACTAGTAAATGCTACACAATATAAAAACCAAAAAGGGTGAAAACATCGTGAAAAACAATTGGTACTCATTGTAGAGAAGGCTATAGTTTCCCTTGGAGAGGTGGGACTAAATAATGCTGACACCAGTCATCACAGGGGCTGCTATTCTCAGTAGAGTCCTAAACACTTACTATAAGAACTGCTTGAACAAAATGCAGAACTTCTTCATTGTTTACATTGCTAGCTTTATAACGATGTACATGAATATTATCACTTTCATTGAGAGTGGAAACTATCAAGCTCACTTATAACAATGACACAGTAAATTTGTCACACTACTTTTGGGTGTTGGTTAGTTGCTAAACAAAAGCCTACTTTTCTATCTCAGGTTGATCCATTGAATCTGTATGTCATAAAGACATAATAAATGTGTGCGGTGGTTATGCCATGGATTGTTGCCTATAAAAGCAATGCAAAAGACATAGCTGGTACACTTACTTTTATGTCACCACGAAAGATGGTTATTGTCTGTCACTATGACATGAAGTACCTGTCTGTCAAGATGTCATGGTAGCATTTTTCCATCATGACAACACAGAATGTCTGTGTGATGACCTGGTATACATATAGGCTTATCTGAGCCTTTCTACTTTCTTACTCCATATAACCAATGAGCCACCAAGTCTTATGGCATCACTTCCTAAATATTTCCTAACTTCTCCATCCCCACTGCTCCCGTTACAACTGTGGCTATGGACCCCCTGCCTCCAGACTGCTCCTAGCTAATCCATTCTCAACTCTGCAATCAGATTGATGGTTCTAACACAGGTTGATAATGTCAGCTCCGTTTCTAAGATCTGCAAATGGGCAACGGCTCTTTATGTTTTCCACATACAGTAAAGTCCTCTGTCCTTGGTATTCTGGAAACTTTTGCATCTATAGTCATTATTCATCAGGGGTCTTAGCCTGTGGCTTTCTTTTCTTGTCATATCTTTATCTGGCTTCGTTGATTTTGTTATTCAGGACAATGAGAGTCTCATAAAATTAATTTGGGCGTGTGTGCTCCTTTTCAATTTTTTGAAATCGTTTGAGAAGGATTGACATTAATTTTTTCTTAAATGTTTGGTGGAATTCACCAGTGACACCATCTGGTTCTGGACTTTTTTTTCTTGGGAGATTTTTGACTACTGATTCAATCTCCTTCTTCATTATTAGTTGGTTAGATGTTGTACATTTTCATGATTCAGTCTTGGTAAGTTTTATGTTTCTAGGAACTTAGCCATGTCTTCTACGTTGTCCAATTTGTTGGCATATACTTGTCCACAACAGTCTTTATGATACTTTGTATTTCTATGGTACTAGTTATAATGTCTCATCTTTCACTCAATTTTATTTACTTGAGTCCTCTATTTTTTTTGATTAGCCTAGCTAATGGTTTGTCTATTGTGTTTATCTTTTAAAAAAAAACCCAACTCTTAGTTTTGTTGTTCTTTCTTATTGTTTTTTTTTTTTTCTCCATTTGATTTATTTCTGCTCTAATTTTATTATTTCTTTTCTTCTGCTAACTTCGGGTTTAGTTTTTTTCCTCTAGTTTCTTGAGGTGTAACATTAGATTATTTATTTGAGATAATTATCTTTTCTTAATGTAAGCACTTATAGCTGTATATTTTCCTCTTAGAACTGCTATTGCTGCATTCAATTTATTTGTATTTTGGTATGTTGTGTTTCCATTTTCATTTGTCTCAGACTGTTTTTTTTATTTTTGTTTTTTAAATTTTCATTTTGATTTCACCTGTTATCCATTGGTTTTATTTATTTATTTATTTATTATTTTTGTTTATTTTTTAATATTATTATAATATATTGTTAAATTTAATGGGGTGACATTGGTTGGTAACAATCAGACAGTTTCCCAATGGACAACTCCACATCACATCACCCAGGCATCGCATTATGTGCCCAGCTCCCAGAATCAGGTCGCCCTCCAACCCCATATATCTGGTGCCCACTCCCCCCTCCC
>PVKE010006045.1:0-56066 GCA_004027555.1 Craseonycteris thonglongyai
TTATGCCCCAACAGGACCCAAGGTTAGAGGTCAAGAGAATGCACCAGACTTTGTCATAGGATGCAGAAGCCAGGGTGGACTATGAGAAAGAAGTTAAACTGGATAAATAAATGATCATGACGCAGATGAAGACAACAGAGTTAGGGCACTCGCAGTTCACTCCATGTCGATGACTAAGACGGGTGTGAAGATATTTGGGTGATATCCAAAGGAACAGGAGAAAGACAGCCAAGCTGTCTAGCAAGACTCTGTCATGCTTGAAATACTAGGACGCTGTATTTGCTAGAAAACTTCAATTAGTGACAGGGATATCCCACAGCAAGAACACACTGATTGAAAATGTATGGAGTAAGATTGAATCCAATACTTATTAATCACCTAAAATGAGAAAGGCACTGTCTACTTGTTCTTATCTCACCATTTGTGAGGCAAGTATTATTCCCATTATTCAGAAGATCTAAGATTCTGAGGATCAGAGATGTTAAGGGACTTGCCTGAGCTTATTCGGTCTATACTACAGAAGAATTGAGTGTAGGCAGGTAATTAGTCCTGTGGTCCTTTGAAGGGAGGCCCTCACTCTACTTTACTGTCTCTGCTCCAGGTTAGACAAAGGCAGAATGTTTCGAAGTCAAGAACCAAAACCACAGTGAGATACAACTTCACACCCATGAGGATGACTATAATCAAGAGCAGTTAATCACAAATGCTGTCAAGGATGAGGAGGAATGGGAATTTTCACACACTGCTGAAGAGGGTGTAAAATGGGACAGCCTCTTTAGGAGACAGTTTGGCAATTCCTTAAAAAGTTAAATATAGACTTGTGAAACAGAACAGAGAGCCCAAAAATAAACCCTAACATATATGGTCAAATGATTTCCACAAGGGTGCCAAGACCACCTAATGAGGAAAGGGAAGTCTTTTCAACAAAAGATGCTCAAAAACTGGATGGATATTCACAGGCATAAGAATTCAGTTGCTGGATCCTTGCCTTACAATGTATACAAAAATTTATTCCAAATAGATCAAAGCCCTAAACATAAAACTATAACACTCTTAGAAAAAAATATAGGGAAAAAACTTCATGACATCAATTAGGTGATGATTTCTTGGATTATGACACCAAAATGACAGGTAACAAAAGAAAAAAACAGAAACTAGACAATCAAAATTAAAAACTTCAAAAAACTAATGATGTACATCTACAGAGACAGCTCTGGGCCCTCCTCCGTTCTCTCTGTCTTCTCTCTCTCACCTTCTCTCCAATAATAAAATAAATTTTAAAAAATCAAAAAGAAAAAGAAAAAAGTGAAAAAACAACACACAAAATGGGAAACAATATTTACAAATCAAATATCTGATAAGGGGTTAGGTCCAGAGTATATAAATAACTCCTACAACTTAACAAAAACAACCCAGTAAAATAGTGGGCAAAGAATTAATAGACATTTCTTCAAAGATATACAAATGGCCGATAAGAGCATGAAAAGATGTTCAACATCAGTAATCATTAGGAAAACGCAAATAAAAACCATGAGAACCACCTCACACCAAATAGGATGGCTATTATCAAAAATACAGAAAAGACGTGTTGGAAGATGTGGAAAAATTGGGATCCTCCGGCATTCTCGGTGGGAATGCAAAATGCGCAACACTGTAGAAAACAGTAGGATAGTTCCTCAAATTTTTTATAATAGAATTACCTACCATATGATCTGGCATTATGGCCCACTTCTGGGTATATAACCAAAAGAATTGAAAGCAGAAACTTGAAGAGATAGATATACACTCACGTTCACAGAAACATGATTTACAACAGCCAAAAGGTGGAAGTGACCCAAGGTCCATCAACAGATGAATGGATAAATAAAATGTAGTATATATGCATGCAATGGAATATCACTCACTCTTAAAAAGAAAGAAAATTCTGACACATGCTACAACATACTTATAGATGAACCCTAAGGATATGCTACATGAAATAAGATAGTGACAAAGGGACAAACACTGTATGAGTCTACATATATAAAGTACCTAGAATAGTCAAATCATAAAGTAGAATCATGTCTAACTACTATGCTGTACACCTGAAACTAATATAAATAATTTAGAATGTCAATTGTAACTGAAAAAAATAAATAATATTTTTAAGTAAAAAAAAGTAAAACTGGGACGCCAGAACAGCTCAGCAGTTCAGCTCTTGCCTCACAACCATGAGGTCCAGGGTTTGATTCCCAGCCCCAGCCCATGCAAACCCAATGCTGAACTGCCCCACAGTTGGTAACCACCAAGATGGCTTGGTGGTGAAGGTTCTTGCCTCCCCTGCAGGAGGCCCCCAGTTTAGTGCCTGCCCCATGTGGCATCACATCTAACTGCATGGAATGAAACCATGTCACAACTAATGCTATGCAGCTGTGGAGACTGCTCTGGGCCCTCCTCCCTTCTTTCTTTCTTTCTCTCTCTTTCTCTCTCTTTCTCTCTCTTTCTCTCTTTCTCTCTCTCTCTCTCTCTCTCTCTCTCTCTCTCTCTCTCTCTCTCTTTCTTTCTCTTTCTCTTTCTCTCTCTCTCTCTCAAACAATAAAATACATTTTTAAAAATCTTAAAAAAAGGAAAGTAGAATGGTGGTTACAGGAGTTGGGAGAGAAATGGGGAGTTACTGTTGAATGGGCATTGAGTTTCAGTTTTGCAAGATAAAAAGAGTTCTGTGAATAGATAGGTGGTCGTGATGGTTACAGAACAATGAGAATTACTTAATGCTACTGAGCTGCACACTTAAAAATAGTTAAGATGGTAAATTCTACGTGATGTGTATTTTACCACAACTAAAAATAAAAAATGTTCTTCCTCTTAAGCAGACTGAGGTGAGCTCTGAAAATGGTTCACTATTCGCTTGACCCAGAGAACCCCACAAAAGTCATGTAAATTAAGAAGAGAAGCTCAAATCTTAAGTGTTCATTTTAAGATAGGGTGACCAGACGTCCCGCTTTTGGTGGGACAGTCCCGATTTTTAACAATTTGTCCTGCGTCCCGCGGCATTTTAAAAAAGTCCCGCTTTTTGGAAAGAATGCACAAGCTAGGGAACGGCGGGAGATAAGACCAAATTTTTAATCAAGAACCCCTACCCCCCCAGTCAATGGTGTCCCACTTTACCAATGTTAAAATTTGGTCACCTATTTTAAGAACACTCATGAAACTGCCCAGGCTGTCAAAGGTTTGCATGTTCAAAAAGCCACCAAGTATCTAACAGAAACTGTCACATTAGAAAAACAGTGTGCCATTCCACCATTACAATGGTGGAGTTGGTAGATGCACCCAGGCCAAACAGTGGTGCATGGACACTGGGTGGCCCAAAATAGAGCAGAATTTTTACTGCACATGCTTAAAAATGCAGAGTAATGCTGAATTTAAGGGTTTGGATGTACTCTCTGGTCATTGAGCACATCCAAATGAACAAAGCTGCCAAGATGCCACACAGAACGTCCAGAGTTCCAGGGAGGATGTACCCCTATGTGAGCTCTCCCTGCCACACTGAGATGATCCTAACTGAAAAGGAGCAGACTGTTCCTAAGTCACAAGAGGAGGTTCAACAGAAGAAAAAGATATCTCAGAAGACATTGAAGAAACAAAATCTTATGGCTGGGGATGCTGGGATAGATTAGCAGGTTGAGTGCTTGCCTTGCAACCGTGAGGTCTGGCGTTCTATTGCCAACCCATGCAAACCCACACCGCTGAACTACAGCATAACTGGTAACCACCAGGATGATGGTGAAGGTTCTCGCCTCCCACATGGGAGGCCCCCAGTTTGGTTCCTGCCTCATGCAGCCCTACATCCACCTATGTGGAATGAAACTATGTCACAGCTAATGATGTACAATTATGGAGACTGCTCTGGGCCCTCTCCTCTTCTCTCTCTCACCTTCACTCAACCAATAAAATAAATCTTACAAAAAAACAAACACACAAACTTATGGCCCAGGAGTAAATTCAAATAAATGATAATAAAAGTAATAAATAAATAAATAAAGTGTTTATTAAAGTTAAACATAAATTTACCACATGACTAAGCAAACCCATTCCTCGTATCTAAGCCAAGAGAAATGGTAACATACATCCACACAAAGATTGCACAGAGATATCCGTAGCAACATTACTCATATTAGCCAAACCTAGAAAGAACACGAATGTCCATCAACTGCTGAATGCATAAGCAAAATACTTGGCAATAAAAAAGAATGAGATGCTGATATATGCTACAACATGGGTGAACCTCAAAAACATTACACTAAGTGTAAGAAGGCAGTTACAAAGGACCATGTAATGTAGATTCCATTTATATCAATGCCCAGAAAAGGTAAATGCATAGAGACAGACAGTAGATTAACAGATGGGGGGGTGGGGGGCAAATGGGGTTGACCATAAAGGAACACAAGGATCTTTGAAGGGCAATGGGAACCTTCTAAAGCTTAATTATAAGAATGATAGTACAAAAAACTCAAGTCAATTTCCTAAAAAAATAGTGAATTTTACATACTTAAAAATGGAGAATTTTATTGATACAGGGTATTTATCAGAACCTAGGAAGTTGAAGGGGGGAGGCCCCAGCAATCTAAGTAATCATGACATCCATGCCTTGGAATGCAGCACAGAAATGGGATTATCAAGTAACAAAAGCTGAGGAAGATGATGCCCATACCTAAGAAATGCAAATATAAGCCTCAGGCCTCTGATGCCCATCTCTCAGGAATGTAAATGAAACCTTGGGAGAAAGGTATGGGATATTAAAAAATAATAGTAACAAAGGACACCAAGGCTGGCAAAGAATCTCATCAACCAGGCATATCATCTGGAAATAAATGTTAACAATAAATCCTAGAACTTTGGTGGTTTGTTTCAAAACTCCCCTAAATGGATTAACTGGGCATGTGAACTGAAAAATAAAGCAGGGTCTTGCATAAAATAAAGGGTATAAAAGCAATGGCTTGCCATCATAGCACGGGTATTCCAGTTTCGGGTGCCCCCCTCTCATCAGAAAGCTTGTACTTCTTGCCTTTCATAACGAACTTTGCTGCCTCACCTTTCCTGTGGAGTCCACGTTCTCATTCTTAGAGTTCGTGAGACCACGAACGTCGGATGCCATCGTTTTCCCACATCATTATGGAATATTACACCTCAATTAGCTGTTTTTAAAACAGCCAGAACAACAAATAACTATCACTTTAATATGGGTCTTCTGCAAAGTGGCCCCCCAAAGCATATTCCAAAATTGAGTTATTTTCTCCTTACAAATTAAGGAGCTTTGTAAATTATACAGCAGAGTCTCAGTTAACCGGCACCCATGGGGATCGGTAGATGCCAGATAAATGTAGTATTTCTTCGATTTTTATGCTAGTTGCTTAGAGACTCCCTGATTTGGGGGAAAAATAAGACCAGCACATGGATTCTTTTCTGATCTAAAAGAGTAAAAGAAGTTACAATATCTAGGTGGCCACACCTCTACTATCTGAATTTGTCTCAATAAAAGAGAAATACTAAAATGACAGGGATAGGTGAGTCATTAAGTAGGTTGCCCTGTTTTTAAAATTAGTGGAGAGTTTAAAATGATTAAAACTTGCTAATAATCAGGTCTTGTACTGGTGCTGCTTTTGCGCTCCCTCACTCAACCCCTTTGACTTTCTGACATTCAACTTCCTGAAAAGTTCACAAATTCATTCAAGTCTAATTGAAATCTAGTCTAAAGTGGATCTAGTTCCCCTCCTTGAACTGCAGTATAAAAAGAAAGATACAGAACAGGAAGGTGAGGGAGGGTAGACTAACTAACAACTTCTAGAAATAATTAAAAGGGAGTCAGAAGTGATTACTTAGAAAAAAATATTTTATTCCTATTTTAAAGCCACAACACCACCTGGGGTCTGCTGTATGCAGTTGTGATCTAACAAATTTTCTCTTTGGAAATGAACTGCTCTGGAAAAATCTGAACAACGCTGGTGAGCAGTGCTTTTCAAACCTGAATCTACTCATGACCCACCTAGGAAATCTTGTGAAAATGCAGATTCAGATTCAGTGGGTGCCGGGTGCGGCCTGAGATACTGCATTTCTAACAAGTTCCCACAAGAGACCCTCTTTTAACTAGCAAACACTTGCAAGGTGAAAAAAGTGGTCTGGCGGATATGGGGTGTCAATACCGATGTCCATTAGCTTTAGCTTCTCATATACCGCTTAAACTTAAATGGTTAAGTAATCCTTTCTGGGACATAACCCTTTTTTCTCTTTCCACTGTGTGACAAGACTTATAGGTCACACAGTTCTGCATGGAAGGTAGAGCAGACATCATAAAGCTATAATGTGAAACTGGGATTTAAAAAATCTGGGGACTTTGGCACAAGTGAAAAGAAAGTGGGAGTGGGGGAGGGGAGTGTTCCCTCAGGAGATCCAATGTGCCTGGAATTGAAAGTGAAAACAGGAGGAGAGAAAAGGTAACTGGTAAGGTAATTCAGTAACAAAGGAGTCTCTGAATACCTTAGTTAAGAATGCCATTTTGGTCTGGAAAGCCACAAGGAATCACAAAAACAAATATTGAAGAGTGTGGTGATCAAGGATACAGAAGATTAGAACCACGGCATTAAGAAATAACCCAGGTATCAGCAGCTGATTCCAGTGCGTCTCTTCTGTGCTCTCCAAGACTACTCCAACACCAAACTCAACCGAAAACCATCAGGTCATTACAGTCTGGAGGAAGTCCTTGCGCTAGGCCTGCGCTAGAGTTAAATAATGAACTGCCTGCCCTGTGCTAAATAAATAAGATCTGACTGAATCAAAGGCCCAGGACCCTCTGACATAATTATCTCAGAAGATACTGTAATGGCTCCAGTGCTACCACATGTCCTAGGGGCGGGCCAAACCCTTCATTACATCTGAGTCATCTCTCCAGGACCAAACCCAACTGCGCACCACCCCTGAAAGGGCTTCAAGAGGTCCCGAGTGGCTACAGGGCCAAGCAACTGGTGTCCCTGAACCCTAAATCCAAGACAATTCCTGAAATTGCTCTTAATACACACAACCAATCTCAAGGCTTCATCAGTAAACTTGTCAAAGCAGTCAGCTCAGACTTCCACACAGTAGAAAGATTTGTCAAACTGGCTGGCACTAAGCAGCCATGAGAGCCAGCTGACTGACAAGAGTTTTTCACTCTTCAACCTGTTGTTTTGGCATCAAGTCAACTGGGATGAGCAAAATAAACAGGGCCATAGCCATATATGCTGCTTCCTTGGATAGCTCATAATCACATATCAGTCATTATCTATGTTGATGACTTGAAAATCCATATAACTAGCCCAACCTGCAAAACAGAACTTCCAGCCCACATTCCCAACGGCCTACGTCTGGCAGTCTACCCAGTGAGCTTTACATGAAGGCTTGCTCTCCACTCTAACACCCCCATCTCAACTAACCTGTTCTCTTCACTGGCATTGCCTTTTCTCCAGATCCTGAGGCTCAATTCATCTGCGGTCAATGCCTTTACCTAGGCCATCTGATTTTTTCAAAGTCTCTCCCAGATTTATAACTTTTCCATTCTCACTACCAGGGCCCCAGATCAGGCCCTTAATAGCCAATTAAAAGAAAACAGATTCCTCCCCATTCACAATACATTCCCACTCCTAAACCTCTACCTAAGACCCAGTCTGACAATCACTCTACTCTCAGAAGCCATTTAATAATATTGAATATTTGTTCGATCTTTCCAAGGCAATTTTAGCCTACCTCATCTTAATTGTCCCCATCCCATAGGACAAGAAATCAGTGCTTAGAGAAGGGGTATGGCTTGCCTGAGTTTACTCAACTGCCAAAGGAGTAAGTAGCCAAAATCTAGAACTCCTCACTGGCACTCTAAATATCTTGTGTCTCCTCCTCCTTAAATGTGCAAAGACTATTATTTCTAAGTGGACTTAGAAATACTTTCTTCCTAAAATTCAGGACCTTCTAGAAATTAATTTCTTTCTTATCCAGTGGGTCTTATTTCCCACTATTTGTTTACTCATTCTTTGTTTTTCTCCAATTTGGCTAAGTCTCTAGTAAGCTCAAAAATTATGATTTAGCATGCTTTTAATTAAAAAGGGTGTCCCAAAATTCACGCAAGATTTGAATTTTGCGTCATTTGTGCAGTAAAGTGTTGCCAATGGAAAAAAAAAGACAGTGTGACAGCTGACAGTTCAGGGTTATTAAAAATGGAGCGCTATACGAGAGAACAAAGCATTTTCATTGTTGAGCACTGAAAATTTACAATTTTTAATTATAAACCTGCGTTTTCTATCAAAATTACTTCTTGCGTGAATTTTGGGACACCCTTTTATAATAGTATCTACCATTTCCTGAGCCTTTAGAATGTTCCAGATACAACACCAAGCTGCTAAATGGATCTCATTTTATCACAAAAACACTTGACTACTAAAATACATACTTAATTTAACACATCTCAAAAAGAACTCCTAATTCTCACCCATCCCACACCTCCTTCTCCAATGGTCTTCTCTAACTTGGTAAATAGAACTGCCATCCTTTCAGTTGCTCAGGCCAACAACCTAGACATCAGGTTCATGCCTACCTTTTCTTCACATGTCTCCTTCAACCCACAACAAACCAAATCCTACTGCCGCTACATTCATAAGTCGCAACTGTCTACTTCTCACACTCTCCACTGCTACCACCCTCAGCCAAGCCTGCAGTACACACTCATACCTAGACTGCAGTAACTCGCACTGGCACTCTTTTTCTACTCATATTCTTGTACACTTTATTCTTCCTATAGGGACCAATGGGCATGCTTAAAAATGCAAATCTGAATCCACTGGCAATAGCAGGTGAGTGGATAAACAAACTGTGGTACATCTATATGGTAAAATACTCCTCAATAATAAATAGAAATTAACTACTGATATGTACAACATGGATGAATCTCAAAAACACCATGCTGAGTATTTTTGAGAAGAGTATACACCATGTGGTATCATTTCTATGAAATTCTGAATCATCAAAACTAACCTGTGGTGACACATTTAATTCAGCAGTGTCTCCTGGAAGAGAGGGATTTGAATGGCAAGGAGCAGGAAATATGTAGGGCAAATAAAATGTTGTCTTGATATGCAATTGTCAAAACTGATCAGAAATGAAAATCAGATCATTCCAGTACATGACAAGTATACGTCAGCAAGCTGGCTCCCATCTACCTATTTCCACCTCATCTCCTACACTCGCCCCCTGCCCACTCCCATGTAGCCACAGCGGCTGCCTGGCGGCCCTTGAATATGCCAAGCCATTTCTGGCCAAGTCTTTGCACTCTGCACCTGGCACCCTCCCCCTTCCTGTTACCAATCAGGCCCCACCCCCTGTGTCTTCCACAGAGAGACCTTTCTGGGCACACATCTGAGGGAACTTCCCAGGCACTTCCCTGTTGACAGTCTCTGTGTGGCGCTTCCCACTTTGTTATTTCTGTTGTTTACTGTCTGCTTCTGCTACCCGAAAACAAGCTCTGCAAAAATTAAGGACCCATCTGTCACTGTATCCCCAGCATCTAAATCAATGGCTGGCACATTAGATAACAATTTGCTGAATGAATGGAAAAAGGTGACAACATCACGATCTCCATTTTACAGCTATGACATCTGAGACTTGTAAAGGGTATGTAATCTCCCTCATGGTCACACAGCAAGGAAGCAGCACATGAAGATTCGAACCCAGGCTATCTGCTGCCCGGTTGTACACCTCACCCACTCCTGAGGTACTGTGCCCTGCAGTTTTGCTTCTCTGCTTTGTTCTGTACTGTTCACCCCACCTGGGCCAGGCCTCTCCCTTATACTTTTCCACCTGCCCCCAGCTCATAATGGCTTCTCTGTGGATTGACTTCCTACCTGATTATTCACTTTAATTTTTCTTTCCCTCTGTATCTGTCTCCCAGCAAAATGAGGAGCTCCTAGTGACACTGGCTTCCTTCTGTCAGTCACCACACACTAGGAAAAGGCTGCACACAGGCACTTAACTAATGCTTGTGGACATGTTTCTGTGGATGTGGGGTTCCTCAGGTAGCCCTGTGGGTATGAGCAAATCCTGGGTTCTATGACTCACTTCGCTATTTCAGAGTATGCTGACCTTGGCTTCAGTGGCATCCTGCCATGCAGTTTCAACAGCAGCTTGTTAGAGCTGATGCAGATTAGAGCTGCTGCCATCAGGCACTGAACTACTCAGGTCTCATCCCTGGACTTCTGGCATCTCGTGCATACCACACGAGCCTGGGCACACACCGAGAGCACGGACCCAACGGGGGCTGACGAAGACGGCGGGGAACTGATGGAGCCATCCCACTCGTCTTCCCCGGAGGTCACATAAAGATGACTCAAAGCCTTCTCCTAAGGTTAGGGGGCGTATCATCCCAAGTGGATCATTAAAGAAACTCACATTTTCTTCCGAAGTGAATGCATTCATTGCCTGATTAAAAAACATAAGCCCTGTGTCTGGCGTGCAAACAGAAGAATAAATGACAGAAAGCCTATTGTGGCCTTTAGTTTCAAGCGGGCAGAGCAAAGCAACAAAAAACATGAGTGGCAATTAGAAAATATGCCTTTATAAGTGATCTTTTTTTCCTAGTTCACTAACATAATGTTGACTTTCAGAATATATATTAGGGGCCTTCTTCTCACTTTATAGGTTTAACTTGCTGGTCCCACAATACTTATGCTATCCATATGTGAATTTAATTCTCATCTGAGGGGAGGAAATAATGGTCAGAGAAGTTCCCATCATTTGCTCCGGGATTAAAAATGAGTGTGGGTTCTCCTTGCTTCATCGTGTAGCAAAAGGCCAGGCCATCAGACACGCACTGCACATCATGAGGTCTGCTGTGAGATCACGGGAACCACACTCGGCTACGAATGAGGCGACGTTGTTCCAGCCCCTCGGGGCTACCCTGGCTGATGACCACATATATGGCTTTGGGTAAGTTACTCATCCTCTCTGACCCTCAGTTTCCTCATCTTTAAGACACAGTTTTCTTTCCTCCAATCTCACAAATTGAATATGAAACTCACTGTGAATATGAAATGACCCATTTATTCAACAAATATGTACTGAGTACCTACTATGTGCAAGGCATGATCCAAAGTCTCTGCTTCATGGAGCTTCTATTGTCATAAAGGAAACAGACAAGAAGTTACTAAAAACATATAAGTGATTTCCAGGTACTGATAAATGCAGTAAGCAGAACCAGATTATAGAATGATGGGGTATTGCTATTTTAGACCAGGGGGTAGGGGGGTGGGGATGGGTTCAGGAAAGCAACTCTGAGAAGCTGGCCTTTGAGAACAGACTGAAATGTGGTTTAACGAGAATCCACGCCAATACCTGGGAAAGCAAAGGAGCAGCGCAGAGGGCTCCAGCATGCACAATTAGACGCCAGAAACCAGAGCAAAGCCCTGCTTATGAAGCATTCCATTCTGCTTCAATTATCACTAGGTGATGAACTGTCATAGAGTTTGGACAGGAGCTACCTGAGCTGAAATCTTCTAAAGTAGCCCATGGAAATTAATGCTAAATGAATAAGTAAATGGCAGTAAGTATAAGACCCCTGTGTATATGCACGCACAAGTAAATAAGATGAAAATCCCATTATATATCAATCAATTACGGGAAGATCATTGATAAGTAGGTGGTCCATAGGAATCCATTAAGTCATCAGCTTAAATATATCTTTAATAGGAGTTTTCAAGGAGAAACTGCTGGCAGCATCACAGAGATGTCACTGTCCACTGGAGCTTTATACACTGGGTTCTGGCTAGTCTTCCAGAAATCCTGCCACAGCTGCCAACATGTATGGCTGTGATTGGCTTTAGGGGGCACAATGTGTAACTCCAGCATCTTCCAGAACCAGGAGGGTGACAGCAGGATTTCACACTATTTACCCATAAGGACCCAGCATGGCAGACGCCATGGGGGAGGAACCGTGCAGACGAACTTCTCTGCCAACTGAGACATCACAGGCCTCCAGGGCCCACGGCCCAGCCGGCTGCTTCTCCTCTATCCCAGTCCTTACCAGCCTCCGCGTGGCCAAGTACACATCCCTGCGTTCTTGTCCTCCTCCCCGCTCTAGTGGGTTCTCCCTGGTCTACCTGAATTTCAAATTCCCATCCTGCCTCAAAAGCCTCATTAAAATTCATTTTCTGAAGTCACCCACATCCAATGCCTTCCAACCTAAAAAGGGCTGACAATTTTTAACTTGACTTTTTAGTTTTTAAAATGTGTCTTTACACACGATTGTGATATGCCACGACACGGATGCAGCTCACAGACATTACGCTGCGTGACAGAAGCCAGATGCAAAAGGGTTTATACAGTGTGATTCCTTTTATGGGAAATTTAAGAAAAGCAAAACTAATCTCTGGTTATAAAGTCAGAATACGGCTTACCAGAGGTAGTGGAGAGGTGGAGGGGAGGGGCACAAAGAAGCCCTCTGAGGTGCTGGAAAGGCTTGACAGCTTTTACTGGGTGGGTTACATGGATACACGCCTACATAAAAATTCACTGGGGGGAAGCTGGGATGGCTCAGCAGGTTAATCGCTCGCTTTGAAGCCCCGGAGCCGGAGGATCAAATCCCAGCTCCAGCTCATGAGGACCCACATGCTGAGCTGGGGTGTGCCCCCAGTTCAGTTCTTGCCGGGGCCTATGTGGGAGGCTCCTGGCCCAGTTCCTGCCCTGCGCAGCCCCGCGCCCACCTGTGTAGTGAAACTATATGGAAAACTAATGCTGTTAAGTGTTAACTATGGAGACTGCTCTGGGCCCTTCCCCTTCTGTCTCTCTCTCTGTCAAAAAACAATAAAAATAAATCTTAACAAAAAAAATTCACTGGGCAACATACAGTTCTTCTGATTTCAGCCCTTCCTCTGGATTATGTGGAAACACTGCTATGCTAGCCACCTCACCTAGAGCTGGTTGAAGACTTCTGAACACCCAGGACAGTCCATCCCTCACCTCTCTGGCACCTTCTAGAGCCTGATGTGGTATCTCTTTCATCTTCTTTCCTTCTTACAGGAAATTTGACTGGGCCAGCAGTGACCAGTCTTGATTGTTAGCTTTAAAACAATCAAGGGCATGCATCTGTCTGCCCTGGGCCGGTAGTAAAGAACGCGTATTTTGTCTGCTTTATGGCCCGCACAGTTTCAATGAAGTGGAAAAGCCTTTGAACATGCCTCTCAATAGGGGGACAATAAACAGCAAGTGGGAGCAGCAGAATGCCTGAAACAAATGAGACCCTCTCTATAAGCCACTTGGAGGAGCAGCAAGCCCCCTCCCCACCCCACCCTCCACTCCCTCCCCAGCCCTTGAGAAAGTTTGGGAAGAGGATACACAATGGTGCCTGGGAAGGAGAATCCATGTGGGCCAGTTCTTCCCTGAGCTACCAGGACAGCTTCAGGAAACGGCTTAACCTCTTGGTCTCAGTTCCCTGCTAGTAAAATGACCTTACTCTTACCCCAGGTAGAAGCAGCAAATGATGTGAGGCCTCACATCTTGGCAAAACATGAACTGCTGAGACCAGTGGAAAGTTTTTAAAAAATAAAATACAATAGACGCCTGTGAAATGCCTATGTTCCAGGAACTTTCACATATGCTCAACTACTTCTCTCATCTTTGCAATAAGTGGATGAGGTGACACCTTAATTCCCACTTCACCAAAGAGGAAACAAGCAAAAGGAGTTAAACAGGTGCCTGAGGGTGCCCAGCGTGGACAGAGGGATGCTCCAGGTTTTCACCAGGTACCAGGTAGTCAGCCCTCCTGCTATTCTGCCACAGGTGTCTTCAAGTTTGAATCAGATTAGGAATAGGAAACAACTAAGAGTAGGAAAACATTGACAACTGTTCCTAAATAGCTATTTGTCTCTCATGAAGAGAGAAATTAACTAAATCAGAAGCCACTGAGCCTTGGAAATCCATGTTAGAACTGTCCTGAGTCTCCAGATCTTTCATGTGAGAAGCAGATGTTCTGACTGTTCCAAGGTACCTCACAAGAAACTGTTATTTTACCCTTAAGGCTCCCTAACGACAAGTCCAACCCTGTGGATTTACCTGATAAGCACAGAACAAATCCTGCCAATGTAGACAGGTAATTAGGTTTAAATCTTCTTAGTGGTAACACACACACTAACAAAAAAAAGAAAAAGAAAAAACCATCAGCACTGCATCACAAAATGTTATTTGCAAGCGCATGCTCCTAAAACAAAACAGTCCTCAGCAAACTTTGTCCCATTTTGCCCTATAAACTATTTTCTCAGTTACACAGAGCTGCAAATTGTAATCTGAAGGTTTTTGCAGGCTTGAATTTCCATCTTCCCTTAAAGTTTATGAGGAAACAGAATTAAATGTGTTCCTCTTTCTCTCGAGCTTTTTGTATTGTGCCTGCCAAACGAAACATTTTTCCTGTGTGTGTTGGCTCCACGACACTGCCTTTTAGAGAAGTCCCCACACATGAAATAACTGTATGCTATAGACGTACCGTATGTAGCTAAAGACTGATTTTCTTAAAACGTTTTCTTTACCCACTCCATGTTTTGTGCTTTGCTGTAACAATATTACTTATCTAAAGAGTCTCCAAAGATACTTTTAAATTTTGTTTCTCTTTGCAAAACCACATTCAGCTGATACAAAATATCACCTTTAATAAATGGCACCCACTGCAGGAGATGGAAGTTATAAAAGTGGGCTGTTGTGATAGCTGTACAATTATATGCATTTACTCAAAAGCAACTGACTATACATTTCAGTTTGTGAGTTTTACGATCTAAAATTTATATCATAATAAAGCAGATTAAAAAGTATGTCCCCCCCGCAAAAAAAAAAACTGCCCATGATTCACAAAGTGAGATAGTTTAGATTGAGTGTTATTCAATTAATATTAAAAGCATTAATCTTTCCTATCCGGCCAAAGTATTTATGGTATGAATATTATGGAATCACACAAGTTTCCTCTAAAGCAAGGTTTCTCAAAACTGGCACTATTGGAAGCCGGGATGGCTCAGCGGGTTAAGCTCTCACTTTGCAGCCCCTGGGATCAAGGATCAAATCCCAGCACCGCCCCACGTAGACCCACATGCTGAACTGGGGCGTGTCTCCCATGCAGGAGGCCCCCAGCCCAGCTCCTGCCCTGTGCAACTCCCGCCCACCTGTGTGGAATGAAACCATTTTGAAAACTGATGACATACAACTATGGAGACTGTTCTGGGCCCTCCCCCTTCTCTCTGTCTGTCTGTCTCTCTCTGTCAGAAACAACAAACTAAATCCTTAAAATAAAATAAAAAAATGTTGGCACTATTGTCATTTGGGGTCAGATAATTCTTTGTTGTGGAGGGCTGTCCCATGCATCATGGAATGTTTAGCAACAACCCCAGCCTCTAATCACCAGTTGCCAATAGCATTCCCCTCCTCCAAATTACAATGACCAGAAATGTCTCCAAACATTGCCAAATATCCCCTGAGGGAGCAAAACAGTTCCTGGGGCAGAGTCACTGCTCTAGATGCTGACAGTTGGAGGGGAAGGAGGATTGCTCTCTGAAGGAGTAAGTGACAAATACCAAGGCATGGGGGCTCTCCGCAAACATAAGACTTGTTCTAGTGCCCACTCACCAGCCCCCATGACAACACGGTAGCATCACTGCCTCCACTCTCTGCATATTCTACAGTCAGTGTTACTTCTAGACTATAAACCATTATTTTTAAAATTACGACTAATTGTATAGCTGTGTGCCCATGCAACTCTCTAGGTATGGCACTCAGCCCAGAATCGAAGCAACTGAGTGTTCTATAAATGCTTCATGGCCACTGACTCTGACAGACACTGAATGAGTAAAAGCACCAGGCAATTCAGTTTAGCCAGCATTAAGCTAGCACTCTGAGGTCCCGGGAACTCTAGGCCACACCTTCTCTCCTTCACCTTCAAGGTTAAAGTTACAGTCCCCACTTTATAGAGGAACTAGTCAAGGCTCAGAGAATAAGTGACTCGTGTCCAAGATCACACAAGTGGCAGGGCTGGGATTTGAGACTCTCTTAAGTTCCATGTTCTTTCTTGACTTCCAAGTTAAAGTATATCCCCTACTGAGAGCTGCTGTGTGAGGGCTCACCAGGGCCAGACACCCTGGCTGGATACTTCACACATATTAGGTCCATTTAATCCTCATGGCTTTGCCAGGAGGGGAAATTATTATTTCTACTTTACAGGCAAGAGAATGGAGGCTGAGGTGAAGACCTTTCCAAGGTCTGTGTCACACAGGTAGGTGTCCTGAAATCCAAACTCCTTCTGAACTCTTGGCCACTACATCCTACTGCATCCCTTCCAGTATAATAAACGACCTATTTCATTAAGAGTCAGCCGGTGATTTTTGTTTTTTTCGTAGACAAATTTATTTAATTCAAGGAAGTCTGGATTTGGGCTGCTCACACATTCACTGGGGGTTTCTTTTCTAACCCTAAAACTCAGTCCCCTATGGACCCCTGTGAGATACCTAGATCTGTCCTGCATAAAAACTCCCTGCTACCCAATTGTCAAGAAGCTGTCAAGCTAAAATCTCACTACCGTTTGCCTAACAGCTAATCATTTCCTCAGGGTTTTCCTCTCTAGTTCATTCATTCAGTCAATAACCACCTCACTTGGAATCTATTCAGACAGACAAACGCATATCAACTAATCGCACAACTAAAAACCACAATAAAAGCACCAGGAAGGAAAAGTAAGTACAGAGGGGTTCAGAAAACTTACATGGGAAGGCTGGTAAAGGAAATGCAAGGAGTCTGAGATTTGCAAGAAGAGTTAAAGTTCATTTGAAAGTGAGGTGAGAAGAGCTTTCAGTCCCAATGAACAGAGTGTGCAAAGGCCCTGAGGTAGAAGGGAACCATGCACAGAAGGCCCTGAAAAGGGGCCAGAGATAGCAATGGCCAGGCTGCGCAGGGCCTTGTGGACTCCAGGAAAAAGAAATGAAAGAATCCTAAGTAGAGGTAAAAAGCATGGTCAGATCTACACTTTTAATGATCACTCTAGTTGTGTCACCCGCCAGCCAAGTGATTCTGCAAAGCAACTTTTGCCCGCATACAGTTCAGAGAACTCTACTCTGGATCCTGCAAAACAAGTTTCTTTTTTTTTTTTCTCTTCTTCCAGGGTGTGGCGCACCACCCTGGCTGTGAACTACCTGCCTTTTTCTGTTTCACTTGTGAAGTTTAAAGGCCAGATCTTTTATCAGGTCTGGAACCTATTCTTATTTCAATAGCCCCCATCTTTCTCCTGATCCCTCCTCATTCCCTAACCTCTCTACTCTGACTTGTCAAGGGGCCAGTGAGTACCAAAAGGCAGAGCAACTGTCCTTGTGGACTTTTCTTATACAAAGTCTAGAGACAAGCTAAGAAAGAATCACAGATTCTGTTCTCTTACACTCCTCACACCCAATCAAGCAGTTAAGAAAAGAACAAAAAGCAAATCTGAGATAATGTCACTCCCCAGGTGTTAAGATTCCTGGATTCCCCAGTACCCTCTTGGCCACACACAGTCCCCAACCTGGTGGCCCCAGCCCATGGAGCTCTAGCTCCTGTTGGCACCGCTCCAAGCTGTCATAACTGCTTTCAGTTTCTCCACTAGAAGCTTTACGTCACACCACTCAGCTCTGCCAAGATTCCTTAGCACCCACTGACACTTCCTCCAGGAAGCCATTCCTACCCCAATCATGCTCCAGCTCATGAACTGCCAGCTCTGCGTTCCAACACGACTCTAAAAAGGTAGGGTTTGGTTTTGTTTTGTTAATTTCATTGTAATTAGTTCACTGGCCACCTTCCCAGGACCCCAACACACGCATGCAACAAATATGCATGCACGCACACACACACACTCACAGTCAGTAGCTCTAGAACAGATTCTGGGTGTCGGTAGCCCCAGCATTCAGCACAATGCCTGGCACCTGTGGAACTTCTCTATTTATTAGATGAATGCATAAATACAAATTGACACTTTCAGAGTCTCTCTGGAGCAGAAAGAGAAGCTTCTATTCAGAGAGGTTTTCCTTTACTATTAAGATAGGTTTGCTTGTGAATGTGAACATGAAACACACCAAGTCACAAACCTTAGAAAAGCTGAAGTATCTCACTCTTGGAAACGTTAAAGGGTAGCATTGTGCTCACCAGGGGTCTCCAAACTTTTCAGCCCGCGGGCCGCATTAACTATCAAACAGCAGTTTGGGGGCCGACTACACACTCAAGGTCCAAATAAAAAAGAATCAATTGGGGAAGCCGGGATGGCTCGGTGGGTTAGGCGCTCACTTTGCAGCGCCGGGGATGGAGTATCGAATCCCGGCCCCGGCCCGTGCGGAACCATATGCTGAACTGGGAGCTTCCCCAGTTCAGTTCTCTCTCTGTCTCTGTCTCTGTATCTCTCTCTCTCTCTCTCTCTGTCAAAAAAAAAAAAAAAAAAACCAATAAAAATAAATAAATGAATAAAAAAGAATCAAAACATAGATGTTGTTTTTAATTATTTATTTAATATTATTTTATTCAGATAAAAAGGTCTCCATGGGCCGGATGAGAGGGCCTCACAGGCCGCATCCGGCCCATGGGCCGTAGTTTGGAGACCCCTGGTTTAGAGCTTCAGGGAAGTTTTCAGATACTAAGGCAAAAGCAGGCAACAGGGAGAGGTGTTCAAACCCAGTAAAAAGCCAGGACAGAAGCACTGAGCTGACATAGTTCCTACATGAGCCCACTCTGGCGGCAAAACAGCAAGTCCAGTGAGTAACTGACCTGCTCTTGATTAGTCTAAGGCCCCTCACCTCTCTTAGAGGCACACTTCAGGTCTGAACTAAGGTCTTGCTACTTGGAGTTGGATCAGTGGACTAGCATCACCTGATGCAGAAATGTTAGAAATGCAGATTCTCAGCCCTACCCCACTTCTACTGCCGTAAAAGAATCATCATTTTAACCAGCTCCCCAGGTGATTCCTACGCACATTAAAGTTTGAGAAACACGGGGCTAGATCCTACATGCATTCAACAACTATTTATCGAACTGGTGTAAAGTACACAGTAGGCGTTCAACATATACAAGGGGATGTGCACGGTCTGGAAAAAGGGCTAAACACAGACACTCCGTGGCAGCTGAGAAGCTCCTGTAAATACTAGAAACAGCATCGCCCCAGGAGAGAGGTTCTTTCGGGATTAATCATCTTTACACCAAAATTGAGAAAGGCACGGAAGCTCGGCTGAGGGAATCCGGGAACTTGGCCCTGTTTGCAGCAGGAGGGAGGAATACAGGAGAGGTCTGTGAGGGTGTCTCCTCCCCGCCTCAGCCACAGGCCGCAGGAGCTGACAAGGCCAAGTCCCCGCCCCCCTCAGCTGTCACCCTGTCAAAACAAAGCCGCTGCTGACAGCGCTGGGCCAGGCTGACCCGGGCAAGCCTCCCACCGCCAGAGCACGGTGCCCACATCTGGATCTGCAGCCGAGGGGCTCCCGGGTGCCCAGAGCTAGGACGGAGTGGGGATGGCAAGAAATGTGTGTGTCCTCAAACTAAGCAGTAGCTCCTGCCGTGCTGGGCTGTCACCTTGCCAAATCCTGTTTACACCCGGGGCAGCTGGGACAGCGTTTTAACTAAACAAGTAATAACACAATAATGACGGGGCTGTCGCCGCACGCCTCCACCCTCTACCGAGGGAGCCCAAAGCTCCAGGACCCTCGCGCGGGATGTCCCCCTTCTCCCCCGGCGCGTTCCGCCCCTCCGATCTCCCAAAGAGCCGGGAGACCGGCAGCCTCTCCCACCGGACTCCTTCCAGCTCCTCCCAACAGGGCACCGGGAGAGGACGCGCGTAGAGGGGGCGCTCAGGCTCCCCCAAAAGATGTTTCCTTGGCCCCGAGGCGCTCGCCACACAGTGCACACTGATCCACTTCCTGGAAGGCACCCCCTGGCGAACTCCTACAGAGCAACTAAGCCCCAGGGCAGCCCAGGAGCGCGGGCGCAGAGGCAACTTGGAGAAGCGGGAGGAAAGAAAGGCTCTGGGTCTTGGTGATCCCCGCTTCTCCCAACCCAACAGCACTCTGGTCCGGGCAGCAGCGAATTGGGCGCGGGCGACAGCAGCACTTCCGCGGTGCAGCGGCCCGAGGCGGGAGGCGGGGGCAGGGGGGAGGGGGAGGGGGCAGGGATCCCGCGAGCTGGGCCCGGGCGCCCCCTCGGCGGTCCGGGAGCGGCGAGCGCGTACCTTGCAGGCGGAGTACACTCCGAGTTTCTCCAGTTTCTTGGCCCGCGGAGCGGAGCGCAGTTGCGCCTTCTTCACTGCGATTCGGGCCGAGCCGCCGCCTCCCGGTCCTTCGGCCGTGCCCGCCGCCGCCACTGCCGTCGCCGGTCCGCAGGCGCCCGAGCCCCCAGCGGCAGCGGCGGCGAACGGAGAGCCCTGCGGCGGTGCGGGGGGCGGCGCGGGGGGCTGCGGGGGCAGCGCCCCGGGCCCGGCCCCTGCCCCAGCTCCTGCCCCGCTGCCAGCCGGCCCGGCCGCGCCAGCCTCGGACATGCCGCCCCGCAGCACCGCAGGAGGCGCCGAGTGTCAGGCGCCGCCGCCGCCGCCAGGGTCTCCCTCCCGGGCTCTGGTCTCAGGGAGCGCGAGACCCTCCCCCCACGCCCTCCCGCCCCCTGCGCCCACCCCCCTCCCCGCCCCCGCCCGCCCCCGCGCACGCCGCTCGCCGGGCTTGCTCCGGCCGCGGCCCGCGCGCTGCTGGTGGCGGCGGCGGCGGCAGCTGCTCCCCCAGGAGGGAGGGGACTAGCGGCTCCGCGGCCGCTGCCGCCGCCGCCGCCGCCGCTGCACACGCCCTCCCCCGGTTCTCCTCCCCGGGGCTCTACTCTGCGCCCTGGCCGCGGACATGTTCCTCGGGGCTACGGACTGAGGGCGCGTGCAGGCGGTGCCAACCGCGCCGCGATGCCGGGGCCGGCAGCCCCCCCACCCCGGCCTCCTTCCCGCTGCCCGCGGGCTTTGCGCCTCCCACCCCCGCGCCTCTGCTCCGAGGGCTCACCCGCCAGGGGGCGAGGCCAAGCTCGGCTGGGGGTGCGATGGGGGCGGGGAGGTGAGGGGCTGGAGCCCAGGCACCTGCTGGCCGCCTCGGTCTCCGCGGCCCCCGCGACCGGCCCCCGCACGCCCAGAGCCCGGAGCGGGGGGGCGACTCCAGTCGCTTGTTCTTCACTCTGTTCCACCCTCTGTCGGAACAGAGAACTTCCTCCACCCTAGCGGGAGCCCGAGGAAAAAATATATTTTTTTTAAAGTACCCGTCCATGCTAATCCTTTTCTTTGTTGCTAAGTCACGAAAATAAAAGCGTAATGGTTTCTGTTTCTCTTTTTAAATACTTTTCTGTTCAACTTTTTTCTAATGAAGAATACTTTCTTCCTATAGTAGTTTCTGGATCCAATCTGCTGGAGGAAGAAAAAGACAATATTTCTGTAATTTTGTTTGAAAATGCTGGTTGTTAAGAGGAAAAAAGAAACGGTTGTCTAAAAGCACTGTCAAAATGAAAACTGCGCAGTGGTAAAAGTTTGAATACAAAAAGTTTGTTAATAGGACTGATCTCTGCATGGTGGGATTATAATCTTGCTATATATATATTCTTTTCTATAATGTTCCATAGGTTTCAAAATTGATACTACCAGCATGCATAGTAACTATGAAAAAAGTAAGCATCTAAAAAAGTCATTACTTCTTTTGGTTTCAAACAACAACAAAAAACCTCAACTCAGCGTTTTCAGCTATCCATGAAACTTGAAAACTACCGTTTTCCTTGTTGACAATGAGGGTGGTATTTAGTGATGTGAAGTGAACAGTGCAGTTTTTTTCATTTGACAGTGTGCCCCCTTGGTCACGTCAGGCTTTCTAAAGCAGCTTTTAAAAGCCCAGGGCTGTTCCTCAGGACCCTTCACAAGTGTCCTGCTTTTGTAAGTAATGTAAGTGCTCATTTTAATGTAATTTGGGGCATAATGTGCCTATTATCAAACTCTTTGCATACCATACAACTCTCACGCAAAATCCAGCTGCAGATATTAAGGAATGTGCTTTTCCCTGGAAAGACTCCCTTCCCATCCTGTTTTTTCCAGTTAATTTTCTCTATCCTTTTTCTAGATTCTCTACATTCTTTTGATTTTTAACGCACAGTGATATGTAAAAATGGAAAGTTATTTCGAAGTTTGTACATGTAAACACTGACATTAGAAAAAGCAAAAGGAAATATCCTCTCAACTTGAGTCCAATCTGAAGGTCTGAAATGGCAAATTCATCACGTTCCCTCAGGACAGTTGCTTGGGTCGTTCCTTTCTTAGCGTCCTTTTACCACTGCTAGGCTCTGCTGAGGTTTTGCAGTTTTGCCTTTCTTGCCAAAGCAGGATGGGCCAAAAGGCTGTGATTCCATGATCAAAGTCTGACGTTAACAGATAATGATAGGGATTTGGGTTCCACGTGTAGTAGGCATTTGTAATTGATGGACAGGTCCATTTGATGTGTGTGCATTTTACAAGATACAAATTTCCCTCCGATATTTTTCTTAATTTATATATAATGAACTAGTTAATGGTGCTCGTGCTGAAAGTTTAGGTATGCAGTACCCTATATCTGCAACGTGCTTTGAGATGCATCAAAAAATAACATGGGGAGAAGCCGGGATGGCTCAGCGGGTTAAAAGCTCACTTTGCAGCCCTGGGGACTGAGGATCGAATCCCAGCCCTGGCCCATGCGGACCCATATGCTGAACTGGGGTGTGCTTCCCACGCAGAAGGCCCCCAGCCCAGTTCCCGCCCTTCAAGGCCCCCGCCAACCTGTGTGGAACAAAACCATGTTGAAAAACTGATGATGTACAACTATGTAGACTGCTCTGGGCCCTCCCCCTTCTCTCTGCCTCTGTCTCTCTCTGTCTCTGTCAAAAGCAATAAAATAAATCTTAAAAAAAAATAAATAACATGGATTGATCCATCCATGAATGGGCAAATAAGCAAGTAAGCAGATACATGATTAAAAAAAAAAAAGTAGCATAAAATATTAAGGTTGACTCTACCGGTAGGTAGTGGGCATAGAAGTGTTCACTGGCAATTCTTACAAATTTTCTGTATGCTTGAAATGTTCCATAATGTTGGGGGCAAACCCAGTTTTACTATTAACTCACCTATTACCTCCCTCTCCCAATCCACTCCCAGAATTCAGATTGCAGGCTATTTGCAGGATGTTTTAAAGAAGAAAACAACCTCATTTAAATACACCCTGAAAACCATCACACTCTGACTGGTGAATGTCTTCTGACATTAACTGAACATTATTTTTCATTATTTTCTTGCTCAGAGCACCCAAATGACACACTGCCTTAGGCAAAAGGCCTAGAGTTTCAAGGCCTGTTCAAAGTGTGATATGAACACCAGGCAGGGACATTTCAAGGGCAAAGGAATCCGGAGGCTTCCTAACCAAGCTGTTGTGGACATTTAGCTCCCGTGTGCAGAGAGAGCCCTATTAGGAAGAGGGTACCAAGAAAATAAAAGTCAATGTTTTAGTTTACAAAGTATTTACAACTTACTGAGGTAAAGAAGCCACAATTAGAAAATAACAGATTTTGGGAGTAGGAATTGTAAGGGTCATGTTGACCACTGAAGGTTACTTCTGATATAGGAATACTATTATGAGGCTATTACAAAGAATGACCGTTATATAAATGTAAAAGCCTAAGTAGATCTCTAAGAACCCTTATACAGTGTAATGCTATTTATGTTAAAAACAAACTCATATTGGCATATAAACACAATTCTATGTATGTTCAATAACTGCATATAAAAATGCAAAAGCAAGAGAAAGATTTAGAAAGACAGCAAATTCTTAAAAGTACTTGCCTTTCACTGGGCACCCTTGAGAATAAATTTATTTTTCTCACTTTTGCATTCCCCGTTCCTCACTCAAAGAAAGTTCTCAATAAACACTAGTAGTGATTTTTACCTGTAAACTCTATTTTCAATCTGTTTCTAGATGTCTCCATGGTCATCATCTCTTGCCCTGACTCCTAACAGCAACTTCCTACCTGGTCTCTCTGCTTTTACCGTTGCTCTACCATAATCCCTTCGTCACAGTAGTACAGAAGGTTTAAAACTGTACATGCAAACCTTATCCCATAATTCCCTGCTTGAAACCCTCCAGTGGTTTCCCATAACATTTAAAATACAATCTCAATTCCATAATCTGATTAGCAAGGAAGGCCCCGCCTTTTCTGATCCTTCTCCCTAATGTGTTGGATACTTCAGCCAAACTCAGGAAGCTCTTTTCTGCCTCAGGGCCTTTGCATCTGCTGTATTATGTGAAACCCTCCCCCAAACAGCATGGCACAAATACCTTTAGTGCTATTTTATTCATTTTTATTTTTAGTTGTTCTTGATAACAATTTTCCACATTTGATATGAAAACTAGGAAAATAATAGGCCTAAATGTGCTCAGCTAAACATTGCCCTTGTAAAGAGAAAGGGTTCTTTTTCCCCATTGTTTTCTGTTTCAAATATTAACATAGAAGTATGTGCTTGTTTTACCAGCCTACCTACCATTTACAATGAAGTTACAAAGTAAGTAGAAGAAATGAAGTCTCCTTTCTTCTGAACTTAGGCTAAATGGCTGACAGCTTTTCTAAAGCAATATCTGAGTATCTAGCTTTTCCAGCAACTTGAAAATTATATAAGAAAATCAAATTTCCAAATAATCAAACTTTGATATGTCCTAGATTTTCTGTAACAATCTGAATATCATGAATTTTATTCTTGTTAGTGCCAGATAATTGTTTTTTAAGCATGCAAGAAAGATTCTAATTCACTCACTCTGTGAAAATGTTCATACACATAATTTCACAAATTAAGAAAAAAATTGGGGGATGCCAGGATAGCTCAATGGGTTGGGCACTTGCCTTGCAGTCGCATGGTCCGGGGGTCGGGTTCAGGCCCCAGCATGCCCTGGCCTGCCCGGCCCAGCCTGTGTAAACCCATATGCTGAACTGGGACATGAATCCCAAATGGAAGGCCCCAGGGTCAGTTCTCGCCCCACGCAGCTCGCCTCCACCTGTGTGGAATGAGACTATGTTGAAACTGATAGTGTGCACTAGGGAGACTGTTCTTGGCTCTCCCCCTTTTCTCTGTCTGTATTTCTGTCTCTCTTTCTCTCAAAACATTAAAATAAATCTTTACAAAAAAAAATTTATCAGGACAGGTTTTCTAGTTTAGGGTTCCTTTATAAGGACAAACCAGCTCACTCCATATCTTAATCTTAAGTCCTGGTTGGCGGAGCACACTGCATCTGACCCTCTAGGCTAGAGTCTAGGCCAAAAATCAAAGCTCAGAGCAGGGTGTCTCAACTTATGAAATAGGTGCTATACATCAGCAAACACTTTGAGTAAAGAAACCAAGGAAGAGAAATGGAAAATAGTATTCTACAATAACTATACTATAGTTACACAATATCTCCCCAAAGTACAAACATTTGTGCATAGTAATAAGATGTTTTCCCAGAGCACAAAAAAATTTTATATTGTTATAACAATATTTCAAACAGAGAAAAACACAGTGAGTGATATATGTACATTAATTCACTAATCACATTTTCTTGTTTTCATTAGTCATATATATATTTTTTAGTTTAAGAAATCCTTCATCTCTCTCTTTATGTCATATATGTTGTTAGTTTAAGAAATCCTCCCTTGTATCTCTTACTCTCATTTTCCAAGTATCCTTGCATCCTTCTTGCTCATGTTTTTTTAAACATTTACAAAATAAACCCTGTAGAGAAGGGTTGGGTGAACTTTTACTGTAAAGGGCTAGATTGCAGATTACCTTTGTGGGTCATAGTCTCTGTTGCAACTACTGAAGTCTGCCAAGGTATACTGTTCTGGAAAAGAATGCTTCATTCTCGTACATGGTTGGAAACCAAGCAGGATACTAGCATGTTATAACTACTCACCAAACACTCCCATCTTTCTTATTGTTGTTTTAATCTACATATTTTATGACACAAAACAACTTCTTATTTTACTATAATATATTAGTTTCTTAGGGATGCCATAACAAAGCACCAGAACCTGGATGGCTTAAACTGCAGAAATTTATTTCCTCACAGTTCTGAAGATTAGAAGTCCAGTCTCAAAGTGTTGGCACGGTGGTCATTTCCTCCAGTGTCTTCACATGGTCTTCCGTCTGTGTGTGTCTGTGTCCTGATTTCTTCTTATAAGGACACTAGTTATATATGATCTCATTTAACCTTACTTACCTATTTAAAGACTCTGTCTCCAAGTATAATCACATCTGAGTTAACTAGGGTTTGGGAATTCAACATATGAATTTGAGGTAGGGTACACATAAAATGCAATAAATTGTGAATTAATAAGGACTGCCAGGATGGCTCAGAGGGTTAAGTGCTCATTTGCAGCCCCAGGGTCTTAGGATCGAATCCTGGCCCATGCGGACCCATATGCTGAACTGCTGTGTGGCCTCCAGTTTGGTTCTCCTAGGGGCGACCCTCCCATGTGGGAGGCCCCCAGCCTGGTTCCTGCCCTGTGCAGCCCCCGCCCACCTGTGTGCAATGAAACCATGCCAACAGCTGATGTACAACTATGGAGACTGCTTTGGGCCCTCCCCCTTCTCTCTGCCTCACTCTGTCTGTCTCTGTCAAAAACAATAAAAATAAATCATTAAAAAAACATATCTAGGGGAAAGCCGGGACGGCTCAGCGGGTTGAGCGCTCGCTTTGAGGCCACGAGGACCGAGGATCGAATCCCGGCTCCGGCCCAGGCGGACCCACATGCTGAACTGGGGAGTTCCCACAGTTCGGTTCTCTAGCTGTCTCTGTCTCTGTCTCTCTATCTGTCAAAAGTAAAATAAAAATAAATATGCACTGAAGATAAAATAATTACTCTCTATAAATATAAAAAAAAGATATAAAAAAACAAACAAACAAAAAAAAACATATCTAACATTTATGCTAACATATTTTAACAATTTCATGCTTATCTTGCATTATACTCCTTCAATATAGGTTTGCTTTTTTTTTTTCTTGCTGAACATACCTTTTAGTAATTCTTTCAGAGAAGATCTTAATCATTACTCACCTAGTCTTCCATTTACAGCAGGCCTTAAATCTACAGGAGGTGAAACATTTGCAACAAATGTGTTATGTCTAGTCAGGATGAGTTTAGTATTGAAAGTCTGTAGTTATGACTATACTAAAATAGTACTTTATGTCAATTTTTAAAACCAGACATCTGCATTTCTTTCACACTGAAAGAAAAAGGGAAAGAAAGAGTCCGAATTCATCATGTTTGTATTTTCAGCTGCTTTCACTCCTTTGTCTCTCTGTTCTGGGATATTATTTATTTTAGTAAACTTTTTTTTTTTCAAGATATAACATGTTTAATTAAGTGCACTACTTTTAATTATCCAGCTCAATGAATGTTTACATGCATATATATACGTGACTACTCACCATTCAGATCAATAGAATATTCCCAACACCCAAGAAGGCTTCTTTTTGTCCCTTTCTAGACAGTACCCAAGGGTATATATTATACTGGCTTTCTCATCATAGATTAGTCTTGCCTGTTCTTAATCATACATCATGGACCCATGTTGAATACTATTAAGTTTATGATATTCACCACATTCTATGTAGCCATATGTCACTTATTTTTATTTTTGTGTGGCACTCCATTGTATGATTATACCACAGTTTATTTATCCATTCTCTTATTGATGAACATTTTTAGTATTTCACAACTATGAATAGTCTTAGCATGCCTTTTAGTGGTCATATCTACTCATGTCTCCAGGGTATACTTAGGAGTATAATTGCTAGATCATAGGAAAAGTATGAGTTGAATGTCTGTAGATAATGCCAGTTGTGCAAAGTGATTGTGCCAACTTATATACCTATCTGCAGGGTATGAAAATGACAGTGCTACACAACCTCATCTTACACTGATATCATCGATCTCTTTAATTTTTACCATTTTTGTGATTGTTTAGCAGTCTCTCTGTTTTAATTAGCATTTACAACATACATTATAAGGTTGAAAACATTTTCATTTGCTTACTGGCATTCTGAATACCCTTTTTTTGTGTGTGAAATAAATGCCTTGTTAAACTTTTTGCCCATTTTAAAATGCTTGTATTTTTCTTAGCGATTTGTGATTAATTTTCAGTACATAGTTTGGATTTGAATCCTCCAATGGATATATGTGTTCCAAATATCTTCTCTTAGCCCGTGGCTTGCCCTTTACTCTGCTAATAGTGTCCGTTGATGAATAAAATCACTTTTATTGGTCTGATTTATCCATACTTTAATGTTCAGTGCTCTTTTCTCCCGTTTAAAAACTTTTTGCTGGGG
Organism: Craseonycteris thonglongyai; assembly: GCA_004027555.1. Taxonomy (NCBI): domain Eukaryota; kingdom Metazoa; phylum Chordata; class Mammalia; order Chiroptera; family Craseonycteridae; genus Craseonycteris; species Craseonycteris thonglongyai. The sequence continues at coordinate 28,407 of PVKE010006045.1, forward strand.
ATGCCAGGATGGCTTAGCTGGTTGAATGCTCGTTTTGCAGCCCTGGGTTCCAAGGGTTGAATCCTTGCCCTGGCCTATGTGGACCCATTTGCTGAACTGGGGTGTGGGAAGAGATCCCCTCACCCCCTTTCAGTTCCTGCCCTGTGCAGCCCCACCCCTACCTGTGGAATGAAACTAGAAAACCAATGACATGCAACTATGGAGACTGCTCTGGGCCTTCCTCCTTCTCTCTATCTCTCTCTGTCAAAAACAATAAAAACAAATCTTAAAAAAAACACAACTCTCTACCTAACCCCTGCTTGTGACGATAGTCCCCTCTGTGCTCTTTGAGTTTTATTGTTCTTATCCTTCACAATTAGGTCCCTGTTACATCTCACTCAATTGCTGAGTATAGTGTGAGACAGCAGTCACCATCTGATTAAAATTTTCTCTTTGTATTTCATTTTTAAGTCATCAATGTTAAATTTTTGGAGAAGGAGTGCCTTATCATATAACCTTATACCTTGATCTACTAAAAGTTCACTGCAGTGCTTCTAAAATAGTCTTTTATCCATTGGAGATTGCATGTTCTTTACTTAGTTATTAAAGCAGCATCACCCCTAGCTTCAGGCAAAAGCCCCTGCTCTGGGACTAATAGTTTGGAGAGTTACTCATGTCATAAACACTCAAAGGCGGAGTGGGGGCATGGGGGGCATCTCTGTCACTTGTCATTTGGTGTGAGCTCCAGACAAGGCAACTCTGTAAACCTAGACATTCACTTTTCTACTTAACTGTATCAAGCCCTAGGCAGACACACTTCCTTGCACCTCTTGTCCTAGTTCCTCAAAACAGAAGGCGTCTGCATCAGAATACTAAGAAGTTTTGCATGAGAGAGAGGCACAGTTTAGGAGCGCAGGATTTGAGTGGCAGGAATGCTTAGGTAAGAGAAAAGGCAAATTAATTAACTTGTCAAATCCTCCTTCTTAGCATGAATGCAGAAGATTCTTGCATAACCAAGTATTGTTTCCCAGAGTGCCAAGCAGCCATTTTCTTGCTTCCCTTTGTGTTTCAATTCATGCTTTTGAAGATCCTCATAAATTAGCACAGTGTTCACTAACGTTGCACAGTGTCTCAGGAACATTTTGCAATGTCGAACAATTCTACCCTCAAATATATACATACATAGATTGAAACATTACATACGGGAAATGCAACATTGAATCTTTTCATTGGCAAATAGATGAACATTAAATGCAAAGACTGTGAGCAGTTTTAACAAATTATTTTTAAAGGCACTGAATTTTCAAAAATGATAATATTCAGCTTACTTTAATAACTTTAAAATTTGATAAATGATTATAACTTCATTTTGCCTATTTGTTTTGCTAGGTCCTTTTAAAAATACTTAGAACTTTTTTAAAATGTAAAAAATAATTTTAGTTTTTGAATTTTTTTACGTTTACTAACAGTCACATTTTTGGGGAGTGAAAACACACTCAAAATTTGTGTACTTTAAATACAATTACCTTTGACCATGTGGATGTATTTACTTTTAATTAAAATCTTAAAGAGAAAAAAAAAGACAGCCCATAATGAAAAATAAAAAGAATTAGTCTAGCAAATGGTGGGCATCAATACATCAGGGATCCCCTTTTAGTACACGCCCCCCCCCCTTTCCTTCTCTTGCTTTTTACTAGACATCCCTTCTGTCCCACTCTCCAACTCCAAAGACAAACATACATATCCTGTTTGAGGTTTGGTTGCTTGATGGAAACAAGTCTAAAATTTGGAAGAAAACAGAACCAGCAGAATTAACATGAGACATTAGAAGAATTTGATTGAGTTCAAATAAAAAACCTAGATAAACGTTTTTAGTAGAATTCTGACCCATAGGTCAGGTGCTTCTTGGCCAGTGAGAAGTCATGGGCATCTCAGAAATTTAACTGCCTCTTAATCAACAGTTTGACTCACAGTTTGGGCTGCCAGTCCTCAGCAAAACCAAATGAGTTTCAGGAAGTTAGCTCTACTGGCCACATCCGGACATCTACAGGCACATACCTGGAATGTATTAACAGCTGGAATTCAATTTCTGAGGTGATTCATGAGAAAAGAAGGTTATAGCACTCAACAATAATAAAATAAGAATAGTTAACAGTTTTTGGGTACTTAGTACACGTCAGGTACTTCACTAAAACCGTTTAGACAAAATAGCCTATGTAATCCTCACTATGATGTATTATTTTTATTTTAACAATAAAGAATTTAAGGCTCAGAGAAGATAAGTAACTTACACCAGAGTCTCTCCTGTTCTTATCTACTTTAACTTGCAGTCGGTGATGAGCATTACAACCATTTGTTGAGAGCTGAGGGCATGCACACGTGTTGTAAATAATTTAATCTTTATAAGACACCAATAAGGGGCACTTATGAGTCCCCTTTACAGATGAACCTGTAGCTGCAGCGCCTGGAATAACATACAATTGTAATGAAGCAGTCTCTCCCCTACCTCCTGATTTCAAAGCAGAAGTTCAGAAAGGGGGCTTTCTACTTTCACCCTGTTGAGAATCCCAGGTTCTGTGCAGAAGAGAGATTTTATTCTAAAGCAGAACTCTCTATGATAATAGAAATGCCCTACATTGGTAATGTCCAATATGGAAGCCCCTGACCACAAGTGGGCACTGAGCATGTGAAATGTGGTCATGGAGACTGATGAACTGAATTTTTTTTTTTTAATTGTTTGAGAGAAGGAGAGAGAGCGAGAGTGAGCAAGCAGTGGGGAGGGCTCAGAGCAGTCTCCATATTTGTACATAATTAGCTGTGACATGGTTTCATTCCTCACAGGCAGATGAGGGGCCAAGCAAGGCGGGAACTGAACCAGGGAACTCCTGTGTGGGAGGCAAGAACCTTCACCAACAAGCCAACCTTGCAGTTTCCAGTTGCACCACATTTCAGCATATGGGTTCCACAGGCCAGGACAGGGAATCAAACCCAGGATGTCATGATTGCAAGGCAAGAGCACAACCACTGAGCTACCCTGCCATCCCCTACACTAAAATTTTAATTTTAACTGGTTTAAATTTAAACAACACATGTGACTAGTGGCTACCATATTGGATGGCACAGTTGTAGATGATCAGATAGCTTGGAGGTCAGGTTCCCCGCAGAGTCTAAGAGTTTCTAATACTCCACTTCCCTTTCTGGCCCTACAGTTGGCCAGCTTCTAAAACATGTACCTTCAGACTAAGGCACTGCTAAGAACGAAGAAAGATGTAAAGAATTGAGATCTGGGGAAGCCAGGATGGCTCAGTGGGTTAGGCCGCTCACTTTGCAGCCCCGGGGACCGAGGATTGAATCCCGGCCCCGGCCGTGTGGACCCATATGCTGAACTGGGGAGTGCCCCCAGTTCAGATCTCACCGGGGCGAGACCCCGGCCCAGTTCCTGCCCTGTGCAGCCCCAGCCCACCTGTGGAATAAAACTATGTGGAAAAACCAATGATGTGCAACCATGGAAACTGCTCTGGGCCCTCCCCCTTCTCTCTGTCTCTGACTCTGTATCTCTCTCTCTCTGTCAAAAACAATAAATAAATCTTAAAAAAAAAGAATTGAGATCTTTCTTACTTCTCCTATTAAAAACTAAATATTTAAGTGCTCAAACACTTATTTCACTAGTTCATTAATTCATTTAACAAATATTTATATAACTCTTTTTACACATCAGGCACATCTAGTATGTCTATGCATTGGCGCTGGGATTAAAATGTTTATAATAGTAAGCAAGGCAGAACCAGAGAGAGAAATGTTGATTAAATAATCATACAAATACTTCATTAGAAAGTTGAATAGAAAAGGGGAAAAAAAGTTGAGTAAATGATAAGTATAAGGAGTTATGAAGGCGTTTGGCAGGGAAGGAGGATTTGTGTGAGGTATCAGGGAATTTTCTTTCTGATGGTGCTGAAGTTCAGTTTGTGGAAGAGATGTTTTAGCTGAGAAATGAAGAGTGAGTTAGAACTGGTGACAGTGTAAGGAAATACATTCACGGTGGAGAGAATATTGTGTACGAGGCAGTGTGCGGACATGATTGAGGAACTTCAATGGAAGGGAAAGGGGGGAATGCCGGGATAGCTCAGCAGGTTGAGTGCTTGCCTTACAACTGTAAGGTCTAGGGATCGAATCCCGACCCTGGCCCCTGCAAGCCCACATGCTGCACTGTGGCACGACTGGTAGACACAGTGAAGGTGAAGGTTATCGCCTCCCATACTGGAGGCCCCTGGTTCGGTTCCCGCCCCACGCGACCCCACATCCACCTGGGTGGACTAAAATCATTTCACTACTAATGATGTACAAGTATGGAAACTGCTCTTGGCCTTCCCCTTTTCCTGGATCCCTCCTTACCTTCCCTCAAACAACAAAATAAATCTTAAAAAAAAAGAAAAGGACAGGAAAGAGGTTGAAATGAGACAGAAGAGGCAGGCTCTATAGAATCCTGTGTGCCATAGTTGGGTCTTTGACCTTTATCCTCCTCAAAGCAGTGATGAGCTACTGATAGCTTTTAAGCAGCAGAATGACATGATCAGAAAATTAACTTAAAAAACAAAACAAAACCAAAAAAATAAATAAATAAACTTGGCCTTTAACAAAGGGCTCATTGTTCCCTGTTCCTTCCTTCCTTCCTCCTGCAGCAGGCAGGTGACTTCCCCAGACCCTGGGCTGCAGCTGGCTCCAGAGGCCGGTCCTCAGCACACACTAGAAGCACTTGGTCCTGGGCCCAGAGGATGAATGGAGCTAAGCTGTGTTCTTTCCGCTAATGCTCTGTGTGTTCTCTCTGTGTGTTTCTGCCATTAAATAAATACTGGGGTATTTATAAAAACTGTCAGCAAACCACCCACTCCTTTTTTCTGCCGCAGGCCCAGAAACCCTCAAACAGTAACAGCCTGTACTTAGAATCTCAGTGATATCCACAGACAGGTCCTAAAGGACTACTAAATATAACTCTCTTCCACGGGGCTGGTGTCTGCTGCCTTAACTTTTATGATCATAACTGTGGAACATCAAGTAAACTTGAATTTCACGGCCAGGTTTAAGCTGAACAAGGGCAGCCTACTAGAGAGGTTGACTCAGTGTTTTCTAGTTTGGCCACCTTTCCACTGAGCCACATGAAGTTATTGACTGACCTTTAGTTGGGAGAGTGACAAGCCAAAGAATGTATTCCTATAGGAAAAGGGCAAAAAAAAGAAGAGTGAAAGTGAGAGAAAAGACAGTTGAATGTATTTCAACTTCAAAAGTTTCAAGTAATAAGAATCCTACTGCTCTCAGCCATAGAGTCATATTCTTAGAAACTTTCATGTCATGAGAGCCAAGTGGAGGAAGACAGGCTGAAATGCAAAAGAAAAATGAAGTAGAGGTCCAAAAAACCGCTAGCTTGGACACCCGTGGAAGCCACAGGAGCAGAAATGAGGAAAGCCAGAGGCCAGGGATGGTGGAACAAGTTGTTGGACTGCGTGCCTGCCGTCTAGAACTTCTCAATGGATCTAAACAATCCATCGCCATCAGATCGCTATGACCACCTTTTGAGAGACCCACCCTGCTTGTACAAACCCAGTCCTTTGCTCTGGACCTGTGACATTCTGGACTAGCTCTGTTCTCAGTTGTGGCTGAATGTAACATGCACAATAAATCATCTGCTGTCTTAATTGAGAGAGAGAGAGAAAAAAAAAGGAATTCTACTTGCTTAAGCAAAATGAATTGCTGATTGTCCTCTTCTTTCAAAATGAATTGATTTTACCTCTGCCCCTGGCATAGAAGAAAACTCACCCATTTTGCTGGCCAGCACACTTAAACTTGATGCCAAGCTCTGCCACTTCATCCAGGCAAGGTAAATCACCTTCCTGAGCTTCAGTGTCCATCTGTAAAATGGGTTAATAGTGTCTTTTTGCAGTTTTGTATAGATATGAGACATTGTGAATGGGCTACTTAGAAACTGTTTCTGAACATGGTAAGCACTGACATTGTTATTATCCAGTAATGCATCTGTATGTCTGTCATTCCCATTACACTGAGCTCAAGCATAGAGACCTGCCATTGGCCTTTAGGTCTAGTGCCTACAGCTGTAGATGCTCAATATATAAAATGAATAGTTCATATAGCCATCTTATAGTAAAGAAATTCTTCTCTTGCATTGTCAGCCTTCTCAATATAGTCAATCTTCTAATTTCTTACAACCTTTACTGTTTATTTGCATTAAACATAAATTAAGAAAATAAAATTATTGGATGTACACCCAGAAAGATATTTTCCTGGAATGTTTCTACAAGAGTGAGCTGATAAATTTTGCCTCTGGTGTCATACTTTTTGTCACACTAGACATATCTGGATATAACCAGTTCTGTGTCGTCAGTCAATGGTATCTCCCCTCCATCATTCTTGACCTTGCACACACAGATGTTTACATTTTTCACCCAATGTACATCTAAATGGAAGTGTTTAGATGTCCAGTTCAAACAGCATGCAGTTATTGAATTATTAACAGCAGAAAAAGTTCCTCCAATTGAAATTCACTAAGGAATGCAAGCCATTTATGATCAGTGTGTTGATATGAGTACAGTAAGATGCTAGGTAAGGTGGTTCAAAGATGGAGAAGTGGGCAAGCAGATTTGAGTGACAAACCACAAAGTGGAAGACCTGTATGGCAAGTGATCAGTTCATCAAGCTCGTGGAAGTGTCCTGAAGTGTCTGATAATTTTGTAGAAAAATTTTTGTAGAAAATTTTTTATTAATTAAAATATATATTTTGCGGGGGAAGCCAGGATATCTCAGTGGGTTAAGCACTTACTTTGCAGCCCCAGGCACTGAGGATCAAATCCTGGTCCTCACCTGTGTGGATCCACGTGCTGATTCCCACTCTGTGCAGTCTGCACCCACCTGTGTGGAACGCAACCATATTGAAAACTAATGACATGCAACTATGGAGACTGCTCTGGGCCCTTCCCCTTCTCTCTGTCTCTCCCTGTCTCTCTCTGTCTGTCTGTCAAAATGATAAAATAAATCTTAAAAAAATTTTTTAAATTAATTTTCACATTTATTTTTTATTTAAGTGGAGGCAAAATTTATCAGCCCACCCCATACTTACACACACAAATAAGTATTTTTAATTTATAAACTTAAAATGATAAAATATTTCTGAGCAGTTTTGGGATTACAGAAAAATTGGACAGAAAGTACAGATTTCCTTTATGCCTCCTCACTCTCTTCTCTCCATATTATTTATATCCTGCATTAGAGTGGTACATTTGTTACAATGATGAGCTGGTATTGATATATTATTACCTAAATTCATAGTTTATGTTAATGTTCATTCTTTGTGTTGTCTATTTCATGAGTTTGGACAAATGTATAATAATATGATTTACCATTACATCATACAGAAGAGTTTGCTCTAAAAATCCCTGATGGTCCACAATTTATCCCTCTCTTCTCCAACTCTTAGTAACCACTGATCCTTTTATTATCTGTATAGTTTTGCTTTGTTCAGGGTACCACATGGCTGGATTCATATAATACGTAGTTTTTTCAGATGGCTTCTTTTCTTAATGTGTATATTAGTATATTTCCTTTTAAACATTACAAAAAAATTTTCTCAACTACAGTTGACATTCAATATTATATTGGCTTCAGGTGTACAGCATAGTGGTTAGATATTTATATAACTTATGAAGTGATTCCCCTTGATAAGTCTAGTGCCCACTTGGAACCATACATTATTATGATATTATTGACTTTTTTCATTTAGTGATATACATTATCCATGTCTTTTCATGGCCTGATACTCATTTCCTCACTGAATAATATTCCATTGTATGAATGTACCAAGTTCATTTATCTATTCACCTACTACTGAAGGACATCTTGCTTACTTCCAAGTTTTTGGCAATCATGAATAAAGCTGCTTTAAACACTCATGTGCAGATTTTTGTGTGGACATAAGTTTTCAACTCATTTGGAGCATAATTGCTGAATCATATGGTAAACATATGTTTAGTTTTCTAAGAAACTGCCAAGCTGTCTTCCAAAGTGGCTATACCATTTCATTTTAAATTCCCACCATCAATGAATGAGAGTTCCTGCTGCTCTACATCTTTTCTAGCATTTGGTGTTGTCAGTGTTTTGGACGTTAGCCATTCTAATAGGTATGTGGTGGTATCTCGTTGTTTTAATTTGTAATTCTCTAATGACATATGACATTGAGCATAATTTCATATGCTTATTTGCCACCCAGTGTTTTGTCTATTTGTTTTTTGGTGAATATCTTAAGTCAATTTTTAAACTTGGTTATTTATTTATTTATTTTTTTAAGAGTCTTATGTACATTCTGAATACTATTCATTTCTCAGATATAGGTTTTGCAAATATTTTCTCTCAAATCGTGGCTTGTCTTTTCATTCCATCAGTGTCTTTCGCAGAGTAGAAATTTTTAATTTTAATAAAGTTCAACTTATAAAATTTTCTTCCTGGATTGTGCTTTTATTTCTAAAGAGTCATTACCAAACCCAGGGCCACCTAGGGTTTTTTTTTTCTATATTGCTTTTTAGAAGTTTTATAGTTTTGTGCTTTACATTTAGGTATTTAAATCATTTTGAGTTACTTTTGTGAAAAGTGGAAGTTCTATGTTTGTCTTTTGTCTTTTTTACATAAGGATATCCAGTTGAAAAGATTATCCCTTCTTTATTGAATAGATTTTGCTCCTTTGTCAAAGATTAGTTGACTATATCTGCATAGGTTTATTTCTTGGCTCTCTATTCTATTCCATTGATCTATTTGACTATTTTTTTGATTTAAGATTTATTTTATGGTTTAAGAGGTGAGAATGAGAGGTAAGAGAGAGAAAGAGAGGGGGGTGAGTGGGTGTAAGGAGAGAGAGAAGGGAAAAGGGCCCAGAGCAGTCTCCATAGTCGTACATCATTATTTCTGAGACTTGGTTTCATTCCACACAGGTAGATATGAGGCCACATGGAATGGGAACCGAACTGGCCATCAGAAACAAGAACCTTTGCCGTCATCCCAGTAGTTACCAGTTGCTCAGCAACTCAGCACATGGGCCTGCTGGTTGCCAGGCAAGTGCTCAAACTGCTGAGCTCTCCCAGAATCTCTACTTGTTTATTCTTTCACCAACACCACATCTCTTGATTACTGTAGCTTTGTAGCAAGTCTTGATGTTGGGTAGTGTCAGTCCTTCAACTTTGTTCCTCTCCTTTTATATTGTCGGCTTCTTATATTTTTAAAGTAGTTTTATTGATTTCAGAGAAATTATGCATGCATATTAAGAAAAAATAAACAATACACAAAAGTAACACATGTTAAAATTTTACTTTATTATATTAGACTGGTTCCTAATCAGTGAGATAAATATCAACAACACAGTAGGAAAAAAAAGAGTAGCTGAATCATTAGTTTCAGAGAAAAAGAGAGTCTAATTAATGCCCTATAGATATTTCTAAAAACATAAACCTCTCTTAATTTAAAATGCAGAAGAAATGGCAGTAAAATTCCATTTTCCTCTCTATTCCCATTATAATCAGGAAAGAGGAAATAAAATTCTCAAAAATGGTATAAATTGGTATATAAGGTATAGGGGATAATATTTTGAATGTGTGCTCCTTGCAGGAAGGATTCTTCACAGAGAACCCCCAGTGCTAAAAACAAAGTATGGGGAAGCCGGGATGGCTCAGTGGGTTAAGCGCTCACTTTGCAGCCCTGGGGACCGAAGATCAAATCCTGGCCCCCGCCCATGCGGACCCATATGCTGAACTGGGGAGTGCCCCCAGTTTGGTTCTCACCAGGGTGAGACCCCGGCCAAGTTCTTGCCCTGTGCAGCCCCACGCCCACCTGTGGAATTAAACTATGTGGAAAAACCAATGATGTGCACCTATGGAGACTGCTCTGGACCTCCCCCCTTCTCTCTGTCTCTATCTCTCTCTCTGTCAAAAACAATAAAAATAAATCTTTAAAAACAAAGTATGTCCTCAATAAAGTGCTGTTGAATAAATTCAAAAAGTACAAAATGCATGTAGTCATTGACACAGGAATTCTACTACTAGGAATTTACCTTATGGAGATTTTATATATATATACAAAAAAAAATTTTGTGATTGTTGCAACATTGTATATAAAAGGCGAATGCTATTATCAGACTAAATGTCCATCAATACAGAAAACATTAAATAACTTTTTGTACAGTGATACAATGGGATATTATATAGCCATCAAAAAGAATAAGGTAGATACACCACAAAAATAAGGGGAAAAACTAAAAAGAAATACAAAAAAAGTTAAAAAAGAATAAGATAGACCTGTATAAACTGATATGAAACCATGTCAACAATATTATTGCTAAGTAAAAAAGCAAATTATAGAGCAGTATCTATATAAAATGTAATCAACTTTTTTTCTGACTAGGGAGGATTCATGTCACCTAGTGAATTTATCTTTGGATGATGGATTGAGGAAGGAGAAAAAGTATTTTCCCTTGAGAGTTCACTTACTTGCTTACTTTTTTCACTTTAACAAGAACCAAGTACAGTTGTTTTTTTACTTTTCTTTTAAATTGATTTATTATTAAAAATTTAATAATGTATGAAAGTTTCTATGTAAGAATATGAAAATATGGGAAGCCAGGATGGCTCAGCAGGTTAAGCGCTCACTTTGCAGCCCCGGGGACCAAGGATTGAATCCCAGCCCTGGCCCGTGAGGATCCATATGCTGACCTAGGGTGTGGCCCCCAGTTTGGCTCTCACCAGGGCAGGCTTCCCATGTGGAAGGCCCCCAGTTCAGCCCCCAGCTTGCAGGGGCATGCTTCCTATGTGGGAGGACCCTGTCCCGGTTCCTGCCCTGTGTGACCTCTGCCCACCTGTGTGGAATAAAACTATGTCGAAAATTGATGGTGTACAACTATGGAGACTGCTCTGGGCCCTCCCCCTTTTCTCTGCCTCTCTCTGTCTCTGTTTCTCTCTGTCTCTGTCAAAAACAATAAAATAAATCTTTTAAAAAATCTATGAAGAGAGCACATATTTATTTAATTTCAAAATAAAGTATTTGGGATAAATGATGCATTCGCATTTAAAAGTCACTATACAAAGCAAAAAGAAAAAAGCTAATATCTCTTGCACAGCTAAAACTAAGGTTAGCAGTTTGGTAAAGATATTTCTAAGCTATTTCTTTATGCATTTATACAATTTTAGATAAATGGGCCCATCCTATTTATTCTGTTCTGTAGTCAGCCTTTTTCATCAAATATTTAGTTAGCTTTATAAATTGGATTGTTTGTATAGGTTTTATAGTATTCTATTGTGTTTATGACTCATTTAGTAAACTAATCATTTACTTCTGAGCACTGTAAACAATGCTGCCTCATTCATTTTTGCAATAATGAATATGCACAAAGTAACATTTTAAATGTATATATAAACTATAATAATAATATTATGAAGAATAGTGTTATCCATCATCTAATAAGTATTATCTTGAAGACCTCAATTTCATTTATTTTTTTGGCCTCTGAGCTAAGTGCTATTCTTTCTTTTTTTCTCTCTCTCTCTCTTCCTTCCTTCCTTCCTTCCTTCCTTGTTTCTTTCTTTCTTTTTAAGATTTATTTTTATTTTTGACAGAGAGAGATAGACAGACAGAGATAGAGAGAAGGGGGAGGGCCCAGAGCAGTCTCTATAGTTGACAGCATTAGTTTTCCATATAGTTTCACTCTACAGGTGGGTGTGGGGCTGCGCAGGGCAGGAACTGGGCCGGGAGCCTCCCATATAGGCCCCAGCAAGAACTGAACTGGGGGCACACCCCAGTTCAGCATATGGGTCCACCTGGGCCGGAGCCAGGATTTGATCCTCTGGCTCTGGGCTTCAAAGTGAGCAATTAACCTGCTGAGCCATCCCAGCTTCCCCTCTTTCTTTCTTTCTTTCTTTCTTTCTTTCTTTCTTTCTTTCTTTCTTTCTTTCTTTCTTTCTTTCTTTCTTCCTTCCTTCCTTCCTTTCTTCCTTTCTTCCTTTCTTCCAAACTGGGGGCCTCCTGCATGGGAGGCAAGGACCTTTGCTGCCATCCTGGTAGTTACCAGTTGCACCGCTGTCCAGCATGTGGGTTTGTACAGGCTGGGGCCAGGGTTTGATCCCCAGACTGCAAGGTTGCAAGGCAAGTGCTCAACCTTTTGAGCTATCCAAGCATCTCCTCAAGTTGCTTTTTAACTGTGTGTGCGCATGTGTGTGTGTGGCTGTGTCTGTCTGTTTGCATAAATACTTACATATATGTGTGTGTCTAGGTAAAGGTGATATTGATCTAGGGTGATGAAGCTAGATGTTGGCTTAAGGGAGGACCCAAAGTGAGCAGAAAGATACAAATAAATGAAAACAGATCAGAAGAAGATAATTTAATAGAAATGTATGTGCAAAGATGATTGTAAAAAGTGGGGATACTAAATAATATTACTAAGCAATATAGTAGACTCTCTGTTACCTGGAACTCAAGTACTGCTTAATGGAGAGTCTGCTTACATTTAGCTGGCATCTGCCAATCCTCACTGGGTGTTGGTTAACTGAGTCTACTGTATTAATGATAATAATAATTCTGTATTGAAAATCTATCTACCCTGTATACTGTGCTCAGTGTTTGATAGACATTTCTCATTTCACACCAACCTAACAAGGTTATTATTATCTCTATTTTACAGCTGAGAAAATTGTGGCTCAAACTGGGCTAAATATCCTAAAAGCACCAACAAGTCAGCAGCCAGCTGGGATTTGGGTCCAGCTTGCCTGCCCCTAACTCCCTGCCCCTTCCCCTGGGTGTGCAGACTTTCTGGGGTTTGGACCTCCAATAAGTATCAGCATGTGTACCGAGAGGCTGGTACACGTGTGTTCATGTTCATCATTATGCTAATTATTAAGACGGAAAATAATTTCCATTATTATAGGTAAATGGTGAAATAATCTGTTACATCTTTACATTTACTATGGAACATAATACAGAAGTTAAAAAGAATGGGGTAGGTTGATAGGCACTAACCTGAAAAATCTCCACCCTGTACTAGTGACAGATAACATTTACAAAATAATATGATTATGTTATCAAATTATTTTTTTAAATACAGAAAACAAGACTTAATGGAGTCTACAAGTGTATTCCTATATAAAAATTCATCAGGTTGTACATTTAGAATTTGTGCTGTTGACTGTATGCAAGTTAAACCTAAATCTAAAAATAGACTGTATCTATGTTTTCACATATATATATGAAAATCCATAGAAGCCACTCTAAAACAATACATACCCAATATTTGGCAATGGATACCTCAGGGGAAAGGGAGACCTCTACTTTTCCTTTGACACTTTATTGTTTGAATATTATAAAGAGGAGAATGCATTAATTGGGTATCAAGTAAATGAAAAAGCGACATGTTTTTAATTAAATAAAATAATCAATTACCAGGTAAAAAAAAAATTAGCAGACCACAAATATACTTTGGAAGACAAGCTACTGAGCACTCATGTAGAGATATACCCTCTTTCTCCCTTGGGAAGAACTTCATATGGAATATGTTTTCTCTATTTCTGCTTCTCTGGAAAGAAGTTGACATTAAGCCCCTGCTTAGCTTCTGTAAGGGGGTTTTCTACTACCCTAACCACCATCTGGCCTGAGGGCTGCATGTGGATGTGAGATCTGCGCACCACAGACACCCTGTAAGATGCCCCTCCCCAGGGAGCTGAGGCCTCACTCCTTCCCACACTTACAGTGCCACAGGGGGTGATGCAGCTGCAGGACATGCACACGTGTGGTGAATTAAAAAGCAGTTGAATAAGAAGACATTCAGTTTAAAACAATCAAATACCACTTCCTACCAAAGTGGCAAAGATTTGTTTAAGGGCTCTAGCCAATACCGGAATGAGGTGAGGTAGTAATGACGAGAGGTTAGCAGAATGTGTTTGTCAAACACATTCTCGGAGTTTACCCCAGAACAGGGGCAAGTGACTAGCAATTCTAGGGCAGTGGATCACGTCTGGCTGCTCCAAGGGGGAAGACACTGAGAGGCAACCAGACTAGAAGTGGGTGGAGCAGCTAGGAGGCTAGTGGCTGTAAGTCAGGCAAAGTATTTGGTACCCTGACGATAGGGTGATAGCAGTGAGTAAGGAGACAGTGGATAATTAAAGGGATATATATTTTTAAAGATTTATTTTATTGTTCTTGACAGAGACAGAGATAAAGATAGGGGGGTAGGGAAGGGCCGGGAGACCACAGCAGTCGCCATAGTTGTGTGTCATCAATTTTCCACATGGTTTCAATCCACACAGGTGGGTGGGGGCTGCTCAGGGCAGGAACTGGGCTGGGGGCCTTGCGCAGGAGACGCACACCACAGTTCAGCATATGGGTCTGTGTGAGCCAGGGTGGGATTTGATCCTCTGTCCCCAGGGCTGGAAAGGGAATGCTTAACCAGCTGAGCCATCCTGGCTTCCCTGATTAGAGGGATATTGAAGTGAGAGATCTTGATGGTCCTTCAGCCTGAAAGGGAGGACAAGGTGGCGGTGTGCCTATATCAGCTGAGGTTCAGTCAACAAAGCCGAACCCTAAAAATTATGGAACAAATGTAATGAAGAATTCATTGAAATTAGATCTTACGCTCTTTGTATGAGGAGCTGGGCAATCAGACATCTATGGTGGGGGGTTGAAGGACCAGAGAAGTCCCCAACCAACCAGTGTGAGAAGTCAAAGGTGTCCAGCCACCACAGGACCACAAAGGGAGGCTGATGAAGTCTAAAGGCAGCATTTGCCTTGGAGGGTCCAAAGGCAGGCATCTGCTAAGAGATCTGGGGTGGCTGGTGGTCAGCAGGGCCTGCCTCAGCCCGAGGAAGAGCTGAATGAAGAGTTGAGGGAGCCAGGATGCTGCAACCCTCTAGGCACCTCTGTACCTGTGAGTCATCTCATTGAACCATGAAGGCATTCAGATGCAGTACTCCCAAATTCCCTTTTTGGCTACTTCTAACCAGGCACTATTCAGGCAAGGGATTGTGGAAGATATAGCTGCCAGCCTAACCAAATTAATGGTGGGAGAAGATTTGGGAGGAAAGGCAGTGAGTTCCACTTTAGACATGCTGACTTTGAGTTGTCTATGATACATCTCCATGGAGATGTCCAGTAAGCACTTCATTATTAAGCAAGAGTGCTCCAGGCTTCTAGTTCTAATCTAGCCTGGGGTGAGAGAATGGAATGCAGCTATAGATGAAGAACCTATAAACTAAAGATATTGGCCAAGCTCAAGAAATAGAAAGTCCTGGGGAAGCTGGGATGGCTCAATGGGTTTATAAAGCGGTTAAGTGCTCACTTTGTTGCCAGGGGGACCAATGATGGACAACTATGGAAATTGCTTTGGACCCTCCTCCTTCTCTCTGTCTCTTTCAAAAACAATGTAAAAAGAAAGAAAAAGAAAGAAAGACACAAAAGAAACAAAAATCCAGAAGAGGTCTACAACTTTCAGGGAGTGACTTGGAATAATGAGATGGAATGGGTAGATTCTACAGGGCAGGTAGGAGAGGGTGTCCTAGAGACATGGCCGGAGATACATGAGATATATGTCAGTGGGAAGGTCTGTATATTAATGATAGCCTCTTGGAATCACTATTTTGAAAGTGCTATGACTTACAAGGAAAAAAAAACTTACTTGACAGTCACTCTTCTTATTTTGTTTTTATCCTACTATGTAGGCAGAAGATATTATATTTAATGGATATAAGCCTTCTTTCAGAAATTTCAAAAACAAGTTTGTTACCTAATTCAATTTGTGCCCTTACTGCTTACGAATCCTTCAGAATCATAAAGTGAGTTCTGACGGAGGTTTCAGGTGATGTAGTGAACATTCCACACACAGAGGTCTGTCTACCTTCAAGTGAGTGGAATTCCACCAATGTCATCACCCCCTCCACTACCTCTCCACTACTGCCATTACCATCATTACGCAAGCTGGAGGACCAGAGCCTGGGGAAAGATGGTAAAGACAGGGCAAAAGGAGGTAACAGTTCTGGAGAAATGGAAATTAGTGGCTGCAGGTGATTTTTCTTTATTTTTATTGGATAACAAATTTAGTCAATGAACAATTATTCTGCAATGTTCTTTTTCCTCCACTGTCTTAGTAATCTAATGAAACCTTGGCTCCCTGTTGGACTATGCAGATGGAAGAGCGATGTATTCCTCTGACTCCCTTACATAAAAGAGGGCTTCTATGTTTCTCTATACTCTGAATCTACTGTTTCTCATGATAATACCTCTGTCTGATATTATATATATTTATTTTTCCTTTATTTATTGTCTGCATTTTGTATCAGAATATGAGCTTCATTGTAGTCTGTGCCTGTTTTATTCATTGCTGTGTCCCCAGGAAATAAGACACTGTGTGGCATATTAAAGATACTCAAGTATTTGTCGAATGAACAGATGAGTGAATGAGCGTATTAATGACGGTACATTCAAAGAATGGCTCTATGTGAGAGTAAGCTGTAATATAGAAGAGATTGAGTTGAGGTCAAAACATAGTATTAGAGTGCTTTATATATTGTCTCAGCAATCTACTAAGCCTCAGAAAAAACATATCCTTTACCTGCACGTAATGAAATAAGAGCAATGAAAAGTATTTGCTACATATTTTGGTCAGAAGAGCTTAAAAGCTTCACCAGTCCCCATTTTCTTCCCCAACTTCTCTACTTACTGGTCCATGTCCTTTGCTGGAACCTCTTCCTCCTGCCAGCTAGCTGGTCATTCCCTTGGACTTACCTTGGACCCTTGCTGATAGCTCTCCATCATGAGTTTTTCCAGGTCAGCGCCTCAGTGTCATGATGTCATTAGCTAGACGAAGGGCTCGGTCCCTGGTTGGGCACTGTAATGGGACATCTTACCTGCTTAATCCTTTGTGTGAACATATGGATGGCATGACCAATTCCTCCCCTTGTAGCTTCAAAGGCAGGGCACAGCCTTATTCATCCATTTGTGCATCTTCAGCACCGTGCACAGTTAGCTGGCCTATTTTGTATTATAGGTATTGAAGAAGTGAGTGGGTGCTCATCAAATCTGTTGATGAAACTGAACTATTTATGAGTGAAATTGATATAATGTTGGGATTTGCTATAAATTCTCTAGTAAAAAATAAACAGAAGGAAATAAAGTGGCTGAGGACACAGATGAAATGAAAGTGAACAAAATGTTGATCATGGTTGAAGTGGTTGATGTGTCTATGGGGGCTCATTACACTCGTCTACTTTTGTGTAATTTAAAATGTTTCCATTAAAAAAAGGAACACAAATTTGTTGATAAGGCAAAGCCAGGAATGATTGCTAATATGCTAACAGTTCTGGAAGCATTTATAAAATGGAGATTTGTAAATAAAATTCCTCTGTAGGGATTAGTGGCTATATCCAATGCAGTTGTACACTTCAGGGAATGAAATATAAATAAGCAGCAAAACACTTCAAACTTGTCAGATCTTGCCTTATTTCTTTAATTTTTCATTATATTGCTAAGTGTAAACCATATATGAAGGTTGCTAAAGCCCTCTGTCTATTTCATAGTGTACCATTTTATTTATCATTCATCATAGAAATCTTTCCTTCCTAGAAATAAGATTTTCACATAGCTTATAGCATGAATATTCTATGAGCAAGAATCTTAAAGATGTTTGCCTATTTTCTATAGCCATTATATTTACTGAGGTAAAATACTTTTTTTTTTTTTAAGATATTTTATTATGTGAGAGAAGGTGAGACAGAGAGAGAGAGAAAGAGAGAGAGAGAGAGAGAGAGAGAGAGAGAGAGAGAGAGAGAGAGAGAGAGAGAGAGAGAGAAGGGGGAGGGCCCAGAGCAGTCTCCACAGTTGCACATCTTTGTTGTTACATGGCTTCACTCTACAGAGGTAGATGTGGTGCCACACAGGACAGGAACTAAACTGGGGCCTCCTGCATGGGAGGTAAGAATCTTTAGTGCCATCTCAGCAGTTACCAGTTATGCTGCAGTGTAGCACATGGGCTTGCATGAGCCAGGGCCAGGAATTGAACCCTGGACCTTGCAATTGTGAGGGAAGCGCTCAAACCACGGAACTACGCCGGCATCCCCTTTTTCCAATTAAAAAATGTATATTTTAAATATACAGTGTATATTTTTATATTATTTTATTTATG
Organism: Craseonycteris thonglongyai; assembly: GCA_004027555.1. NCBI lineage: Eukaryota > Metazoa > Chordata > Mammalia > Chiroptera > Craseonycteridae > Craseonycteris > Craseonycteris thonglongyai. The sequence continues at coordinate 46,588 of PVKE010006045.1, forward strand.
CATTCATTTTAAATTTACATACATTTCTCAAAATTGTGTTCAATTTTATTTGTCTAGTTTATTATTTGTTAAACTGAGTGACATTGCTGTGACCAAGTAATAATATATACAAGCTACCACAACATATTAATAAGTGTGTATTACACAGTTCTGAAATATGCAGATTCAGGTTCTGCTGTTTAAAAAAATCCTCTCCTGACGATTTAGTAATATATTTTTTTAAAGATTTATTTTATTGATTTTTGACAGAGAGAAACAGAGACAGAGAGAGACAGAGAGAAGGGGGAAGGCCCAGAGCAGTCTCCATAGTTGACAGCATTAGTTTTCCATATAGTTTCACTCCATGGGTGGGCACAGGGCTGAGCAGGGCAGGAACTGGGCCGGGAGCCTCCCACATAGGTTCCAGCAAGAACTGAACTGGGGGCACACCCCAGTTCAGCATGTGGGTACGCACGGGTCGGGGCTGGGATTTGATCCTCGGTGCCTGGGGCTTCAAAGCGAGCACTTAACCCGCTGAGCCATCCCAGCTTTTCCTACTAATATTTTTAAAAACCTGTTTTATATAGAACATATTTCTCCCTTAGCATTACAGTTTCATGTCCTTATGAACTTGTTTTCAATGGGTACAGTTCGCAATATCCTTTTCACTTAGGGTAGAAGAGCAGGCATTTTTTAAGGTTCCCTATTGTCAATTGCTCCACTGTGTGTTTCATTTGATGCTAAACACAGCCCTGTTTGCTTTACGGATATGAAAGCAAGTGGTCAGAGAAACTGAGTATCTTCACTGAGATTCTTGTTTTAGATTAATATGGTTCAAACACAATTCAAAGTCTACACTGTTCTCAGTATAGTGTCTGTCAAACTTTCAATACTCGGAATTTCAATACTAGGCCATGATATAGTATTGAGTGAAAATGGCAGAGTCTAGAAAGATATGCAAAATATGACCCCACTTATATTACAGAAAGATTACATATATTTATTACATATATACATATATTTAGGTAATTTATATATTAAGATAGTTGCATTATTATATTATTTGTCATATATTGATATATATTATGGCAATATTATTTTAATTATTACATATTAATATATTATATTAATATATCAATATCTATTACAAATATATACTATATATATTTGGAGAGATAGATCACAAGCTGTTAATTACTACTGGGACTGGGATTTGGAAGTTGGGAGTATGGTGGAAAGATAAAGAGAATACTCATTTTTACTTTGTATCCTTCTGTATTGAACTCAGAAACAATTTTTTTTTAAAGATTTATTTTATTGTTTTTGAGAGAAGATGAGAGAGAGAATGAAAGAGAGAGAGAGAGAGAGAGAGAGAGAGAGAGAGAGAGAGAGAGAGAAGGCAGAAGGGCCCAGAGCAGTCTCCATATTTGTGCATCATTAGTTGTGATATGGTTTCATTCCACACAGGTGGATGTGGGACCACACAGAGCAGGAATCAAACTTGGGGTTCTAGCATAGAAGCCAAGAACTTTCACCACCATCCTGGAAGTTCCCAGTTGCACTGTGTTTCAGCATGTGGGTTTGCATGGGCTGGGGCTGGGATTTGATCCCCAGACCTCACAGTTGCAAGGCAAGCACTTAACCTGCTGAGCTATCCGGGCATCATCTGTACTTAAAAATTGATTGTGCATTGCTTTTATGCTAAAAATATTATTATTATTTTGTCATTTTTACCAAATGGGCTCACTTATCTTAACCACCATCAACATACCTACTGAAAATTATTGTGTTTCAGATGTTTTAAGTTCCTGTTGGCTTCAGACCCCACCCTTTATTACATCTAATACATTAAATGTACACATACCAAACACAATTTATATGTGAGTTAGGTTGAAGTTAACTGGTTTTCAAAATGTCATATTTTGGGATGCCAAGATAGCTCAACAGGTTGAGTGCTTGCCTTGCAACTGCAAGGTCCGGAGATTGAATCCCATCCTGGCCGGCGCAAACTCATATGCTGAACTGTGGGGCACAACTTGTAACCATCGGGATGATGGTGAAGGTTCTAATCTCCAATCCACGAGGCCTCTAGTTTGGTTCCCACCCCGTGCAACCTCACATCCACCTTTGTGGAATAAAACCATGTCACGATTAATGATATACAACCATGGAGACTGCTCTGGGCCCTCCCCCTTTCACTCTCTATCTCTCTTTAACCTCTCTCAAATAATAAAATAAATGTTTAAAAAACGTCACACTTCATAAGCATTTAAAGCTACTAATTTTGATTTTTCAGTTTTAAAAATACTTTATAGTCAAAGCATTTTCTCCAAATCTCTATTTTCATTGGCCCATGCTAACATCCCATGACCCAGGAATTGTACATAAAATGAATAAAACTGTCCCCATGTGCTGAGTACCATTCTAGATGTTTCTGATATGGAAGAGTATAAGAAAGAAATCCAGCTCTTCAAAATTTATCATCAGGCTTCACATCTTTTCTTTCCTTCCCTTGGCTTAGCCCATACCTCTTTCCCATTGTAGTCCTAAAAAATTCTGTTCTATCAATTCTTTTCATCATTTCATCTGTTTGGTTTTGGCATCTCCCAATCATTTTCTTGCAGACTTTTTATTTAGGACAGTAATATTTTAAGCAAGATAAAATGGAGCACAAAAATAATTATGCTCGGGGAAGCTGAGATGGCTCAGTGGGTTAAGCGCTCGCTTTACAGCCCCAGAGACCAAGGATCGAATCCTGGTTCTGGCCCAGGCTGAGCCGTATGCTGAACTGGGGTGTGCCCCCAGTTCAGCTCTTGCGGGGGCGTTTGCGGGAGGCTCTCGGCCTAGTTCCTGCCCTGCACAGCCCCGTGCCTACCTGTGGAGTAGAATTATATAGGAAACTAATGCTGTCAACTATGGAGACTGCTCTGGGCCTTCCCCCTTCTTTCTGTCTCTGTCTTTCTCTTTGTCAAAAACAATAAAAATAAATCTTTAAAAATAATTATGCTCATGCTTGAAATTAAATTCCTAGGTCTCAAGCAAGCACCTCCACATTCTGGGATAAAATATTGTGCTGATTTCTCTGAGTATTTGTTCTTAGGTGTCTAGCTGACTTTGTGGAGATTTTGCCCAACTTTATTCAGTCACCCACAGGCCAATCACCACTTTATTGTGTACTTACCGTAGTTTTTTGGGGGGAGTCACAGAAAGATGCATCAGAATATTCAATTCTAGGCCTATATAAAATAGTGAGAAGCCAGAGCAAATTGCAATGATAAGGGACTACTTGAAGAGACTTTCATTGCATCATTCCTGGCGTGTAAATATCTTTCATCCTGTTTGCAGAGCGTTTTGGAAATCAAGGGCATGGAATGAGAAAAAATCGACATTTGATTCAGATGAGGAAATTCCACTTTCAGGTACAAGAAAGCAATTAAGAAGGATGCAGAAGGCAAGCCCATTAAGAGACTCGGAAGACTATTGCGAGCAGGTCTGTGGTCAAGCATCAATTCCATGTTCCATATGCAAGTATGAAATTAACTTGCCTGAAATTTTCCTCCACAGAAAGCAACATGTAGCTCTGGCCACACTGGGTTTTCAATGGATGGGTGGAAACAAGCCAGAGCCCTCAGCAATTACTCTTCAGAGACAGTTGATAATTACTAAACTATTGTCATCTTTCACATTCACTGAAACAATCCTACAGAGCATTAATAACGCGTTTGAGTTACTTTGGCAGAAACAAATACCAGCATACTATAAGATTACTGATAGCATCAACTGCAGTTCCATATATTCTCAAATAATCTCCCATCCATTAATTAAAGGAGTAGCCATTTGTGAAGACAGGAATTCCACATGGAGAGTTGCCATGAATACTAAATTCACGGTAGTGAAGAATTTTGGCAATAAACCCAATGTGTGTTTTTTTGGTTTGTTTGATGGACATCATGGCGCCTCAGCAGCAGACTTGACATCAACGGAACTCCCCATTTTACTTCTTCACCAGCTTTCCAGATTTGATCCTTCCTACCAAATGACCTCCGAAGAGGAAAAACTAATCAATTCCTTTCACACGGTGTTTAGGGAAGAATACAAAGCTATAGAAAACCTATTCTCTATAAAGGAAAAGAGAGAAGACTTAAAGTGTGAGTATGAGAACATACACAAAGCCTTTGCAAAAGCCTTTTGGAGAATGGATAGGCTTTTACGTCTTGGAAGGAAAGAAGTTTCCAGGGTTCGATGGAGTGGGTGTTCTGCAGTTACTTGTATATTGGAAGGCAACATTAAATATCCCGATGCCAAGGGGAGAAGTATCATTGATCGTGATGGTTGGGCAGAGAAGTTCCCTTGCCAGAAGATGCCACAAATTATTTCTGGAGTCCTACATATTGCAAACACTGGTATGTACATTAAATAATGACAGGTTACACCTTAAAATTGTTTATTACTGGCAGCAAAGCCTCTTATGCTCCCAGAATTATTTAGTGACATATTAATGCCTAAAAATTTCACTGACCAATTAAGAAATGATTGATCAATAACCACAGTTTAAATGCAGATCACAGGCACAAAAATATTTTTTCAAGGAAGCACATATATGAAATAATGTGAACAAAACATTAAATTTTCTAAACGGGGAGCAATACAACTGTTGATAAAGGCAAAGCAAACTTATTTGTTTAGATTTGAATGAAACAAAATATTTCTCACACTTCCCCTTTTCAGGAGAATGGAAAGTTGTTCAGTTGGTCTGTTTGTCAGTATTCTGCTAACTCATACATTTGCAATAAGTTATTCCTGTGCTCACTGGTCAAGTAGCATCAATTTCATCTCAGAGAAAACAATGCTTCATGCCTCAGTTTTATGGGCATGTATTCTCTTCTCCAAATATTTGGTATATTTTTATTTCAAAAGAAAGCAATTCATGTGACCTTCAGTGCTAGAGTTCTAGCTCCGGAGCTTGCCAAAATAAAAAGCCCAGGGGTAAAACAGTTTTAGCGAAGTTAACCTGATTTCCATGCTGAGTTCCATGAGACATTTAATGAGGATTTCACCACCCCTTTCATGAATAGAATTATCATTAGTGATAGTGTCCACTTATTAATATTGAACATAATGTCTCCGTCTTACCAGAACCCTGATATCAAATGATATCTAAGTATTGGTTTTTTAAAAAAATGCATTTGATGTACGAGTTTAACATTGTATAAGTTTAAGGTATACAACGTGTTGTTACATTTATATATTGTAGTATGATTGCCATTGTAGCAATAATTAACACCTCTATCATGTTGCATAATTACTTCTTTTTAGTGGTTGGAACAATTAAGCTTTCATCTCTTTACAAGTCTGATGATTATAATGCAATATTGTCCTCTCTATTCCTTAGACAGTACATTAGACCTCCAGGACTTATATACTGCTTATTGCAAGTGTGTACCCTTAAACAACGGTTCTTTCCCCCACCCCCTACATCTAAGTGTTATTAACCCACTTTTCCAGATGAGAAAATGGAGGTGAGATAATTTGTTCAAGGTCTCAGAGGTGATAAGAATTGGAGCTGAAAATCAAGCACACTCTGTTATGCTGCTTCTGAAGGAGGTTGTGTCTAGAGCCTGAGGAGGCTTGTCTCAGGGGATGAGACAGTGACAGAGATGGCTCAGCACCAGGGCCAGCTAATCACAAAGACCATTACAATGTCAAGGTCCCTGGAAGTCAGCCCGTTTCTGATCTAGCTCTGGTTCTGAGCCCCAAATGTGAACCCCAGATTAAGCAATATCAAGAGCCAAGTGCAATGCCAAATTTCTTGGTCTGTCATTTCTCAGATTCTACCCTGAGATTTCAAAGCATGTCAGTGTAGGCCTACTTCATTGAACAATTTTCACAGTTCAGAATAATCTGGAACTGACCCATTTTCTTGGCCTTGGGACCTCTATTAGTGTCATTAGATATCAGGGTTCCTATAAAATTAAAGGAGATGGGGAAGCCGAGATGGCTCAGCAGGTTAAGCGCTCACTTTGCAGCCCTGGGGATCAAGGATCGAATCCCAGCCCTGGCCCACGCAGACCCATATACTGAACTCGGGAAAGACCTTCCCCCAGTTCAGTTCTTGCCCTCTGGCTCGGCCCCGGGCTGGAGAGAGCATGCCTCCCATGTGGGAGGCCCCCCAGCCCAGTTTCTGCCCTGTGAGGTCCCCACCCACCTGTGTGGAATGAAACCATGTCAAAAACTGATGACGTACAACTATGGAGACTGCCCTGGGCTTCCCCCCCACCCCCCTCTGTCTCTCTCCATCTCTGTCAAAAACAATAAAATAAATCTTAAAAAAAAATTAAAGGACAAATTGCAAGACAGTCAATGAGTAGATAAGATTGTTAAATGACTGGTTAACTATGATTCACTACTTTCAGGCTCACAGCTATTTGGCTGGTTCTAATGACCAGGTCAAACATTTGCTGACTAATTTCTAGGCTTGCATAATTCTGTTAAACTTTTATTTAGGCATCCTTTATTTTAATAGAAACAAAAATATAGGGAAAAAAGATCCAACTCATGAAAGTGAGGTTATAATTTATGCTACAAAAATGTTCCCAAAAGAAAACAATTGACGGGAAGCCGGGATGGCTCAGTGGGTTGAGCGCTCACTTTGCAGTGCCGGGGACCGGGAATCGAATCCCGGCACCGGCCCGTGCGGACCCATGTGCTGGGCTGGGGAGTTCCCCCCGGTTCGGTTCTCTCTCTGTCTCTGTATCTCTCTCTCTCTCTCTCTCTCTCTCAAGAACAATAAAAATATTAAAAAAAAATTAAAAATAAAGTAAAAAAATAAAAGCCTCCTGTAATGGGTGAGGAAATCAAGACAGCCTTTAAAAAAAAAAGAAAAGAAAACAATTGAAATGAGATATAAAAGTAAATGTTCAAAAATTTATAAAGAACACATTTTGTATTTTAAAAAACAAGACCTACAATTATAGCAAGAAAATTCATTTTTTTGTTGTTTGAAATTTGTAAGATACCAATGTCATCACAACACTGGAATTAAAAAAAAAAAAGGAAAAAAACGAAACCTCACTTTATAATGAAACATGGGGGCAATGATGAATCCATTGAATAAATGCTAATTTTTTTCATGTGGAAAAAAATATTTCCAGGGATTCGAGATAGCTCAGCAGGTTGAGTGCTTGCCTCACAATCATGAGGTCTGTGGTTCGATTCCCAGCCTCGGCTGTGCAAACCCATATGCTGAACTGTGGCAAAGCTGGTAACCTGTGGGATGGCTCAGTGACAAAGGTTCTCACCTTTCATGCGGGAGGCCACCAGTTGCGTTCCCACCCCCATGAAGCTCCACATCCACCTGTGTCGAATAAAAATCTATGTCATAACTAATGATGTACAACTATGGAGACTGCTCTGGGCCCTCCCCCTTCTCTCTATCTCTGTCTCTTGTCCACCTTCTCAAAAAACAAAACAAAACTTCCAAACTTATATTCTTGATTTTTTGGTTCTTAGCACTTCTCATTTACATTGCATTTTATAATTTTTCTTGATATTAAAACAATAACAAATATATTTATACAGAATACATAATTATACTTTTTCCCTAACATGAAATAAGCCCCAATCTTTATATTGTTAATTAACCACACTAGTTCCTTATAAACATAAAGGATTCTAATTTGACCCCTTTAATCATTTTCCCTAGTACTTTTATTTTCAGTAACTTTATTGAGATATAATTCACAAAGCACACAATTCACCCCAGTATACAGTTCAATGGTTTTTAGTATTCACAGATATGTACAACAATCATCACAGCCAATTTTAGAACATTTTTGTCATCTCAAAAAGAAACCCAGTCCTTTTTAGCAATCAGCTCCATATCCTCTTTCTCCAGGTCTAAGAACCACTAATCCACATTGTTTCCATACATTTCCTACGGTGGCCATTTCATGTAAATAGAATCACATAATATATGTCCTTTTGTGACTGGCTTTTATTTAGCATAACAATTGGAAGGTTCATCCATGTTGTGATACTCATCAGTACTTCTTTTTTTTTAAAGATTTATTTTTATTGTTTTCTGACAGAGAGAGTGACAGACAGAGAGAGACAGAGAGAAGGGGGAGGGCCCAGAGCAGTCTCCATAGTTGACAACATTAGTTTTCCATATAGTTTCACTCCACAGGTGGGTGCGGGGCTGCACAGGGCAGGAACTGGGCGGGAGCCTCCCGCATAGGTCCCGGCAAGAACTGAGCTGGTGGCACACCCCAGTCCAGCATATGGGTCTGCCTGGGCTGGGGCCGGGATTCGATCCTCTGGCTCCAGGGCTGCAAAGTGAGCGCTTAACCCGCTGAGCCATCCCAGCTTCCCCAAAGATTCTTTTTTATTGTTCGAGAGACTGAGGGGTGAGGGAAGGCCCACAGCAGTCTCCATCGTTGTACATCATTAGTTTCATTCCACATAGGTGGATGTGGGGCTGCACAAGGTGGGGAACTGAACTGGAGGCCTCCAACATGGGAGATGATCTTCACTGCTGAGCCATTCCAGTGGTTACCAGTTTTACTGCAGTTCAGCATATGAGTTTGCACAGGCTGGGGAATGAAGCCCAGACCTCACAATTGTGAGGTGAGTGCTCAACTGCTGAGCTATCTCAGCATCCCCAGTACTTATTTCTTTTTCATTGTTTAATAATATTCCACAGTACAGCTATATCACATTTTGTTTGTTGTTTGATGGACATTTATGTTGTTTTCACTTTTTGACTATTAAGAATAATGCTGGCATAAACACTGTGTACAAGCTTTTGTGTGGACATATGTTTTCATTTCTCTTGGGTATATAACCAGGAATACAGTTGCTGGGTCATTAGGTAACTCTACGTTTAACCATTTGAGAAACCGTCAAACTATTTTCCAAAGTGGCTGCATCATTTCACTATCCTGCCAGTAATGCGTGATAGTCCTAATTTTTCCAGTCTCCCATCACTACGTCTTTTTGATTCTAGGCATCTTAGTGGGTATAAAGTTGTAACCCCCTGTAATTTTGATGTCAAATACCCCTTAATGTGCTTATTAATCACTTGAATATCTTCCTTTGAGACTTATCTACCAAAAATCTTTCATCCATTTTTTAATTGGGTTAGTTGTCTATTGCTTTTTATATTCTGAATACAAGTTCTTTATCATATATATGATTAGGAAATAAATTTTCTCCATTTCCATGGGTTGGTTTTACTTTCTTGATGTTCTTTGAAGTAAAAAAAAATTAATTTTGATTAAATTCAAATTATCAGCTTTGTTGTGGTTGTTGTTTACACTCTTGGTATCAAATCTAAAAGACCATCATCTAACCCAAGGACACAAAAATTTAGACCAGTGTTTTCTTCTAAGCGGTTTATAGTTTTATTCTTTGTGTGCAGCTCTATGATCCATTTTGAGTTAATTTTGTATGTGTCATGAGGTAGGGCTCCAACTTCAATTTTTTTTTTTTTTTTTTTTTTT